>PVIC010051890.1:0-12359 GCA_004025085.1 Thryonomys swinderianus | reverse complement strand
TCTCGCTTTGTAGTTCAGGCTGGCCCTGAATTCACTATGTAGTCCAGGCAAGCCTTGAACTCAGCAATCCTCCTTCCTCTGCCTCCCGAGTGCTGGGATTACAGGCTTGAGCCACCAAGCCTGGCCCCTGGAACAAATTTTATCTCTTTAAAAGACAATAAAACTTGTGGGTAAACTATTATCAATAATATTAAGAAATCCTGGGCTAGAGATTTATCTCAGCGGTTCTGGCACTTGCCTAGCAAGCACAAGGTCCCTGGTTCGGTTCCCGGTAACCACATACAACAATACTGGTCGTGGTAACTCATGCCCACCAGCAATTAGTACCACAGACCACAATGCCAGGCATGGTGGCTCATGCCTGTAATCCCAGCACTTGGGAGGTAGAGGCAGGAGGATTGCTGTGAGTTTGAGGCTTGCCTGGGCTACATAGTGAGCTCAGGGCCAGCCTGAACTACATAGCAAAGACTCTGTCTCAAAAAAAAAAAAAAAAAAAGAAATCTGTTTGGCATAGGGGTGAATGCCTATAATCCCAGCACTTGGGAGGCTAAAGCAGTAGTTTGCCATGGGTTCCATGCCAGTTGAGCTACATACTACAAAACAAGACCCTATCTCAAAACAATACCACCACCAACAACAACAACATAATAGTAATATTTAGTAATTCTGGTTCTCTCATATTTGAAGTCTCAGATTTCTCACTGCAATAGTGTAAGTTTTGTGTTTGCTTTCTGTGGTTTGAACGCAAAGTGACTATCAGGGGTCAAATCCCTGGCACTTAAAAGTGCTGCTTAGGGCTGGGATTTAGCTCGGTGGTTCCCACGTCTGCTGCCTCGCAAGTGCAAGGTCCCAGGTTGGATCCCTGGTACTACATACCACAGTGCTGGGCATAGTGGCTCACGCCTGTAATCCCAGCACTCGGGAGGCAGAGACAGGAGGATTGCTGAGTTCGAGGCTTGCCTGGGCTACATAGTGAGCTCGGGCCAGCCTGAACTACAAAGCAAGACCCTGTTCCCCCACCACCACCCAAAAAAAGAATTGCTACTTAATTTGGTCTTTGCAAACATAATTAGATAAAAGTTTTTCTTATTTCTTCTTTTTGGGTGTTTGTTTTTTTTGAGAGGGTCTCACTTTGTAGTGCAGGCTGGCCCTGAACTCACTCACTGTGTAGCCCAGGCTGGCCTCAAATTGACAGCAATCCTCCTGCCTTTGCCTCCCAAGTGCTGGGATTACAGTTACGAGCCAACACACTGGCTAGGTTTTTGGTTTGTTTTTTTTCTTTCTCCCATACTGGGCAAGGAGCACTATCACTTAGCTACACCCCAATCTGTCCATTTTTCTCTTTGCTTTGAGGCTGCCAGGTGTCCTTTGGTGCTGCTAGGATTCTCATGTAGAGAGAACTGGTCTGAAAGTGAAACCAGCACAGAAGAAACAAAGGGAGGGTGGGTCCCCCCTCCTGCCCCCTCAGCCTTGAACCTTGCTGGCCAGCAGGGCCTCACCCCCTGGAGTTTCCAGGTATGTTTCCCAATAAATACTCTTATTTGCATTTGTCAGTTTGAGTAGAGTTTCTGCCCCTAGTAATTGAAAAAGTCTTGATCAATAGAAAGATCACACACACACAAACAAAACACACACCTGCTTTCTTTGTGTACAGGGAAAGCAAGGAGAGAATCTTTTGTATTTCTAGTGACTCATGAATGGGAGCCCTCCTCTTTCAAGAAAATTACGGTTTTAGATTAAGAAAGGATATGAGTGCCCTTGTCAACGCCCCATATTTTTGTCATGGAGAAGACTATTGCACCCAGAGGGAAGTACCTAGAGTTGTCCCAACACCACAGAAGAGTTAGGACCAGGCTGTTCTATTTGGGGAACTTTGATCTAGCATTTAAACACAATTGGTCAGGGGCCAGGGATTTAACTCAGTGGTTCCAGCATCTGCTTGCCAAGTGCAAGGTTCCGAGTTCAAACCTAGGTACCACACACCACAATGCCAGGCATGGTTCCTATAATCTCAGCACTCGGGAGGCAGAGACAGGAGGATTGCTGAGTGGGCTACATAGTGAGTTCAGAGTCAGCCTGAACTACAAAGCGAGACCCTGTCTCAAATAAGTAAATAAATGAACACAGTTGGCCAAGGAACTCACAGTTTCAAGATGACTATGACATATTCCTCTGCTCTATAAAAGAATAACCACATCAGTGATTTTTATTGAGTGGTGCTGTTTAATAGGTATGCTTACCTGCTGGCTAGGTCACCAGCCCCTGCTGATTTTCTTACAGGAAGCAGGAAGCAAATGAAAGGAAGACAACAGCCACCTCTGCTGGCTTTAGAGATACAGTTGTGGAAATGTGTAGGAACCCGGGCTGACTCATTGCTGAATTAAAGCTGTGCTTCTGAAAAGAGCTGAAAGAGGAAGGTTTCATTATTAAAACTGTGGCTCTAGTGCTTACATCCAGAGGATTAAGAATTCGGAGTTTTCCCTACAGTTAGTTGAATTAATTACATTTGTTCCACAGATATTTACTGAGTCCTTCTGTACTCAGGCACTATCCTTAGGTACAGGAGCTACAGGATCGAATAAAACAGAATGGCCCAGCTCTCATGAAGTCTTGGGAGGAAGAGAGAAAGAGGAAAGGGGCAGCAGTGCCTCTATCTTATGCCGTATGTATTTTGTACCAGTGGTCAGGAGGCCTCAGCAAGGATGCATTTGAACGCAGGCTTGAAGGAAGGGAGAGGGGAACATATGGATTCTGGGGAAGCAGGCGCTAGGCACAGGGAAAGTACATGCAAAGGGCCGGAGGCAGGAGCACCCTTGGTGTCTCCTGACCTGCAGTAAGGAGCCCGGTGTGGCTTCAGGAGGGTAAGCAAGGGAGAGCACAGAGATGAAGATGGAGGGTGTGGGAAGCCAGCTCATGCTAGGCCAGTGGAAGGACTTTGGCTTTTTCCAAATAAATAAGAAAGAGTGCAGGAATAATGTGTGACATGACGATGTATAGACTGAACCCAGGTCTTCACACTGAGCTCCATCCTCAGGCCTTTCTATACTTCATGTCATTTTATTTTTGAGACAAAGTCTCCCTAATTGCCCAGGCTGAGCTCAAACTTACAATCCTCCTGCCTCAGCCTCCCGGAGTGCTGGGACTGCAGGCATGTGTATCAAACTCAGGACCTTGCCCTTACAAGGCAGGCGCTGGAACCACTGAGCTAAATCTCTGGCCAATTTTTTATTTTTTAGAGTCTTCTATTTGGAACAGGAGAGAAGCAAATTCCAGAAGTCTATACATTAATCCAAATGACACCTGAGGATGGTTTAGTTCAGGATGTTGGGGCGGAGAAGGTGAGAAGTGGTCAGACTCCGGGTATCTTTTGAAGACAGAGCTCACGGGGTTGGCTGAGCGAGAAGGTCTGGAAAACCCCAAGGATCATGGCTGAGCAGCAGGAGAGGGCTGCCACGGTGGAAGTGGAGAGGTGTGGCGGGGAGAGGGAGAGGGAGAGAGACCCATTCTGAGGATGTTCCAGGGGTGCCTGCAAGATCCCCAAGCAGAGAAGCCTCAGGTGCATATCCGAGGCTAGTCTGTCTCAGCAACCCCGCCGTCCACTCCATGATCACACGGCCACAGGCGGGTGGAGATCACAGAGGAGGTGAGCAGAGAGGGGGAGGTGAGGATCAAGGGCTGGGAACCCCGGGCGCTCCAGCTTTCAGAAGTCAAGTTCATGGGCGGAACGTGCAAAGGAGATTGCAGAATAAGCAGTGGGCAAAGCGGAGGACACAGGAGCAGCGGCGGGAGGAGCACCATGCGCTGTATTCATGTCGCCCCCGAGAAGCAGCCCGGTGCAGCCGCAAGTGGTGCTTACGCTCTGGAAGGGCTGAGGTAAAGGTGGGTCCTGTCTGAGCAGGAAGCGACTTGCACTCCCGCGTGCCAGGCAGAGAGGCGGCCCGGGCTATTTTTAAGTGGGTCTGAGGCCAGGCCTGGGAAGATGATGGTTTTGGCTAATGAGCCCTTGCTCGCGAGCGAGCGCTGCGCCCCTGAAATGTCTCCCCTCACCCCCCCCCCCAAGCCGCTGCCTGGCTCCTCCTGGGAATGACGCCAGCCCGAGATGGCCGGCTGGGTTTTCCTGCCAGGACCGTGTCCCGGAGCTGAGAGCTGGGGCTGGCAACACCCCAGGGGCGAGGGGAGGCTGGGGGTCCCGGGGGAGGGGCCCGATGGCCACTCTACTGATATTTCCTCTTGGGGTCCTTCCTGGATTCGGACTTAGGTACGTCACACACTTTGCCTACTGATTTTCCAGTCTGTGGGGTTTTTCTAGAAGATGGCAGCTGGTGCCGACTTTGGCACTTCCCGGAACTAACACAGCGCTTTGGTTCAGTTTAGTTCAATAAACTTAGAAGGCGCCATTGTGTCTCGCTCACTATGTAAAAACTGTTCCTGCCTTTGGCTTCCTCCCCGTCTCCGCCACCCGCGACCTGCTGCTCCCCTCGCGAGGGACGCTGGCTCCGGACGATTCTCTTCTCCTTCTGTGTCGCCCTCTTGACCTGGACGATCTCGGCTCTCGTGTGGATGAACTGCCTGCTGCCGCACCCCCTCCACACCTCGCTGTCCCCCATCCCAGGGACGCTCGCCCCCACGCCAACAAAGTAGCTACACCCAACACCATAGGGACTTTGGAGGGTCTCACCACTCGGATTTGTACCCACTTGGAAAGTGTGAACGCTGATATCCCGCGTCTGGTCGCGGTCTGGGACCCCTGGTTCCCTCCGTCCTTCAGTACAGCTCCTTCTCTTGGTGCAGTGCCTCCTGCCCCTTGGGATTGCTCGCAGTCTAGCAACCGAAGCCCTGTTTCACCCGCGCTGTTCAGCTCAAGCCTCGCCAGCCCGTGTCCTGCCCTCAGCTGCATCCACGCAGCGGAGCTCCACTGTGGATCGGGCTGCGCGCTTCTCTGCCCCTGTGCCCAGACATGTGTCAGGCCAGGCCACTGGAGGAATGAAACGAACGATGGCCCCACTGCCAGCCTTCCATGCACCTCTCGGTCTTCAGGCCTCTTAGCAGTAGACTCGCGGTCATCCCGGGAGGAAATAACTAGAAGAGAACAGGCGTGACCAGCAGCACCTTCCCCACCTTCCTGCCCGTCTGCCATCTTCCCTCCCCTCCCGTCCGTCTCCCGTCCCCCCTTCCCACAGCTGCGTCCCCACCTGCAAGTGCTCATCCCCACCAGCTCCTCAGAAGTCTCACTCCCCAGAGTCCTTTACCCTAACCCCCCTGAGTTCTTTTCCCTGATCCTATAACTAAACTCCAGATTTCCACGTAAATAAAAACACAGCCAAGGGCTGGGTTTTTAGCTCAGTGGTTCCAGCGTCTGCCTGGAAGTGCAAGATCCTGAATTCAATCCCTGGTAATCACACACCACAATGCCAGGTGTGGTGACTCACGCCTGTCATCCCAGCACTCAGGAGGCAGAGGCAGGAGGATTGCTGTGAGTTTGAGGCTTGCCTGGGCTACATAGTGAGCTCAGGGCCAGCCTGAACTACAAAGCCAGACCCTGTCTCAAAAACAAACTAACAGACAAACAAAAAAACACAGCCAAACCCAGCCCTACCCCAGCCCCACCCCAGCTGCCCTATCACCCACTCTTCCTTCCACTGTAAACTTCTGTGCCCTGGGGGTATCTGCTTCTTTGCTTCCCAGTTACTCACAATTTCCATTCTGTTCCCGCAACTCCTTGAAAACCAGTAAAGCAATTGTGACAGACTAGCACTTTCAGCTTGCTAAACCCAATGCTGTCCCCATGTCACCTCAGGGGCCATCTCTGCCACGTCTGCTGGCTCGGCCCTCCATGCCCCATGGCCCCACTGCCCAGTTCCTTGCTGTCCCTTTGTGCTACTGGCTTCCTTGGCCTGGAGGGCCCTTCTCTGTCTACTTCCTGCTGTGCAGTTCTTCCCCCAGAGCAGTCCAGGGAGGGGCCCCCCAGCACTGTGTGGGCCTGGCCTTCCAGTCGTCCCCCTACCATGCGCCCAGTGCTGTCACTCCTTGCAGTAAAGCACAGTCTCTCGAGTAGACCATGTAGGTGTGTGCATTATTTTGGGCTGTGTTTTCTAGTCCCCTCCTCACAGTGTCAGCTCCTTGGGAGCAGAGGACTTGCCATTCTGGTTCAAATCTGTGCCACAGCACGTGGCCTGGGGCCTGGCACACAGTAGGTGCTCAGGAAATATTTGCTGAGGGAATAAATAGTGCAGAGACAGGGCCTCTGGCTGATAATAAATAATACTGGGTAAACCAATTAATTAGAGTCAACCAGGCCCTATGCTAGGCATTGGGTATACCTTAAGAAGATAGGGTTCTTTTGGAGTTCATGGCCCACCAGGAAACAGACACATATATCAACTTTTTGAGCTAAATATGCATAGCAGTTATGAGTATGCTGGGAAGTAAGAAAGGTCGTATCTCTTATTTTCCTGAATAAAATGTGGTCTGCACTGGGTCCCCTTGCCTCTGAGTATTACTGTGAGCACTGGGGTTGTGAGGACACTTCCAGAGTCCAAAAGTCCAGGGAGGGGAGTTTAAGCTTAAGACCCTACGCACTTGGCTCCATCCTTAAGGCCTTGAGGCCTGGCTGCTTCTTGGCCAGGCTGGACTTGGGCAGGGCTAGTGAGGGGGTCTGTGGGGCCTTTGTGAAGCCAGCTGTCTTGGCTCTGGGCCTCCCTTCTTCCCCTCCTCCCATGGAGCCATCCTAAAAGACCCATAGATCCCACCTTGACACTGTTTCCACAGGAGAGTGAATTCTAAGATTGGTCAGTTGCCCTATAAAGCAGGACGTTTATACCCCTTCTGCCAACCTTTCTCTCCATCCGAATCCCACGTCTCTTCCCTCTTAGCAAGCACAGAGCGTCCCTTGTCCCCACTTCATCTAACCAGGCATGAAGTCCTGGCAGGTTGCAGCTCTGTGACGGGCCGTTCCTGTCTAACCACCGCTCTGGTTGAGCTCCTTGCTTGGTACCTGTGTTTGTTCAGCATGCTCTGCAGCATCTCTTTATGCTAGTCACCCCCAGGTCAGTCCATCTACTGAATGACCCAGTGACTCTTCCAGAAGAACCAATCTGCCTCATCACCTCCTGTGGCTTGTCGCTACATACACAATGAAACAGAACAAATTGGTTCAAATGGCAAAGTACTATTAATCCTTCAGGCCTTCCCTAAAAAACCTATCCCACAGGCCATTTCTCCACCTCCCTACCCTTTCACAGACCCATCACCCAATAGCCACCAGATCAATAATACCAATTTTCAAGATCAGGCTATATTATTCCATCTAATCAAGGATAAGGAATTAAGAGTTACTGAGAAAGGGAGTGAAGAATTGTAACCAAAGGCCTGGGGTCTGCCACCAGACTGGGCTTAACTCCTTGCTGTCTTCCATTCCCTGGTTAGTGACATGGATATGTGTCACACTGAGGCTCCCCATCTGTAAGCTGAGAAATACACACACACACACACACACACACAGAGAAATATACACTATGGGAATGTTTACTATATTGTGCCAAATATGGTACTAAAAGTGTTTCATATATTATCTAATAGAATCCTCCCAACTACTCTGAGAAACATTATTATTATTATTATTATTATTATTATTATTATTATTATTATTACTAGGACAGAGTCTTGGTATGTAGCCCAGGCTAGCCTTGAACCCCTCAGCAATCCTCCTACCTCAGCCTTTCCGCTTCCAGCTTTGTGGGATATTATTAGATGGCCTCCAAAAATTCAAGTAATTCACTCAAGGGCACAAACCTGGTAACCATGGAAAGTGGAAATTCAAGACCAACTTTGTCCAGATCAATGCCTGGGTTTTTTTTGTGTCACTAGAAACAGCCCTAGGATGGAAACCAGAGAGTACTGATCTCTCAAAGTGACTCTAAGATGGAGTAGACAAAGAAAAATGAATCCTTGGAAAAGTAAGGACCACAGAATCCTGAGGAGGTAATTAGAATGAAAGGCAAATGAGGGCCAATGTGTAACTTCACAAGGAAATAAATGGTAGGAAATGTTATGCATCTAATCTCAAAAGCAGCATTAGACTTGTCACTGGGGAAAGTTAAATATGTTTACAAATCACTTAACTTGAGGTCACAGTGCTACATTTTAAATCCACGGGATCTACCACACCGTTAGGGAGTCTGTTTAAGAGTTGGGTAGAACAATGAAATGCTATTTTTACTAGAAAAAAAATCAACTTAGAATTCCATAGCCTGTGAAAATATCATTCAAGGAAGTAAAGACTTTTCAGACAAAAAAAAAAATCTGAGAGAATTCAGCAACACAAACTCATGTAAGAATTGTTAAAGAAGCTCTTCAGACAAAAGGAAAATAATATAGAGATTTTGGGCCAGGCATGGTGGTGCAGGCACCTGAAAGCTGAGGCAGGAGGATTACTGTGGATTCAAGGTCAACCTGGACTACATAGTGAGTTCAAGCCAGGCCTGAACCGTACAGTGAGATCCTGTCTCTAAACATGAAACAAAAACAAAAGAGCAAAAAGCAACTTTTTGTTGGCATAAATCTCTTGAAAGAATAGGTATATAATGATTGTTTCCAAGTTTTAATCTCTCTTTCTCTCCTTTCCTCTTTGGGAGCATTTTGGGATATATATGGAGTGTGTGTGTGTGTGTGTGTGTGTGTGTGTGTGTGTGTATGTGTGTGTGGTATGTAGTCCAGACTGACCTCAAACTCACAGTAATCCTCCTGCCTCAGACTCCCAAGTGCTAGATTACAGACATGTGCTACTATGACCAGAGAAAGCAATATAAATTTAAACATTACAACAGTTTACTAAAATCAAAGTATAGCTAATAATCTAATAGTGAAGGAAAATGGAATTACAACAAAAATCAAGAAGGCAAAAAAAATAGAAAAAATAAATGAAATCAGGTGGGACATATAAAAAATAAAAAGCAAAATAATAGATTTAACTCTATCAATACATTAAATGTAATGGTCTAAATATTTCATATTAAAAATCAGTCATTAGCTAGACATCATGGCACATACCTGTAATCCCAGTACTTGGGAAGCTGAGGCAGGAGTATTGTTTCAAACTCAAGACCAGCTTGAACTGCATAATGAGATCCTGTCTCCAAAAAAAGAAAGAGAGAAAGAGAAAAAAGTGGGGGTAAAAAGAAAAGAAAAACAGACATTATCAGATTGGATTTTTAAAGACCAAACAATATACTGTCAGCAAGAAACTTCCTTTAAGTATAAATTCATAGATATGCTGAAGGTTAAAGGATAGACAGACTTCTAGCCATAGTAACATAAAGAGATCAGCAAATGCTCCTCATCAAAAACAAACATAAAAGCCAGACACACTGGCACGTGCCTGAGAAACTGAGGCAGGAGGGTTGCAAGTTCAAGTCCCATCTGGGCAACTTATTGAGATCTTGTTTCAAAATAAAAATATCTTCTAAAAAGATAGCTGGAATTCTGGATCAGTGGTAAGTTTTCTGCCCAGTACTGGATAGATAGATGATAGATAGATAGATAGATAGATAGATAGATAGATAGATAGATAGATAGATAGATAGATAGATGGATGGATGAAATGCCCCCCCCATACCTTGGCTCTTGAAATTAAATGAAGGCAAACAAAAAGGAGAGAGGAAACAGAGAGGGAGAGAGAAATTATCCTTGAAAAGCTGCTAGAATTTGGAGGTATGAAATATTAAAGAAACTGGGTTTCTCAACCTCAGCACATCCTGAGCTGCGGGACTACTGTGGGGACTGACCGGGCAGAGCAGCATTGCGGTTCGTACCCACTAGAGGTCAGCAGCAGTCCTCCACTTGCAACAACCAAAAGTGTCTCTACTTTCCAAATGTCCCCTGGGGAGTGGAAGGACAAAATCAGGAAAATAAACAATTATAAATTTGCATGCACCTAGCAAATAGCCCCAGAACACATAAAGAAAAACAACTCGTAAACACAGGCATCCACAATTCAGCTTAACACATTTGATATGCTGACACCCCTCTCTTGATAATGGAGAAACAGCTGGAGAAGAAACCTGTACGTGTCAGGACTGGAACACTAGCAACCAATTTGTCCTGACACAGGGAGAACATGTCCTCCAGCACGGGCAGGATACATTCTCTTTGTCAGGTACATATAGAACATCCTGCAGGATAGACAGAAAAACAAGTCTCAGTAAAGTTAAATGAATTGAAATAAAACATAGCATGTTCTCTGGCCACAAGGAAATTGAATGAGAAGTCAACAAGAAATTTGGAAAATCCCCAAGTATCTGGGAACTACACAGCATACTTCTCAATAGCCGTAGGTCAAAGAAGAAAGCACAAAGGAAATTAGAAAATATTTTGAACTGAATGAAAATGAAAACACAATATATAAACATGTGGGGAGCAGCTGTTTATGGGGGAAATTTATAGTATTAGATATTTATATTACAAGAAAAAAAGGCAGTTTGCTTTTCTTGTTTCTGTAGTTTTTTTTATTTTTATTTTTATTTTAGTTTCTTGAGAAACTAAAAAAGTTCTCACTTTGAAGTTCAAGCTGGCCCTGAACTCACTATGTAGCCCAGGCTAGCCTCAGACTCATAGCAATCCTCCTCCTTCTGCATCCCGAGTGCTGGGATTACGGGCACGAGTCACCACGCCTGGCACTGTGGTATGTGGTACCACGGATTGAACTCCAGACCTTACACTTGCCAGGTGTATGCCAGAATCACTAAGCTAAATCCCTGGCCCCTGTTTCTATACTTCTAAGAAAGACCCCAGGACCTTTACACTGAACTACAGCCTCACCCTTCTTATGTATGTATGTATGTATATTTGTATGTATTTATACTTTGAGGAAAGTTTTATTGAGTCACTAAGTTGCCCAGACTGGGCGCAGACTTTCAGTCCATTTGTTTTAGCCTCTCAGAGTATTGTGATGACAAGAGGGAAACACCATGCCCAGTCAAGAAAGCACTTTGAATCAGTGGCCTAAGGTCCACCTTAATAAAATACAATAAGATAAAATTAAACCCAAAGGGAGTAGAAGAAAAAAAAAGTGGACTACAAATCAGAAATCAATAGGAAAAAAAAAAGAGAGAAATCAATGGACGCGCTAACACTAAGCAAAGCAAAACAAAAACAATAAAGAAAAATCAATGACACCAAAAGCTGGATCTCTGAAAAGACCGCTAAAACTGATAAATCTCCAGCCAGACACACAGAGAGACAGAGACAGAGACAGAGACAGAGAGAGAGAGAGAAGCCAAGCATGGGGCAGCACGCCTGTAACCCCAGAACTTTGGGAGGCTGAAGCAGGAGGATCACAAGCTCCACCTGAACAAATTAGCAGTTTATCAAGATCCTGTGTCAAAATTTTTAAAAATTAAAGAGAGCTGGAGATGTAATTTGGTAACAGAACTGAGCACCTCTAGGTTTGACTCCCAGTACCAAAAAATTAATTATTGGGCTGGAGATTTAGCTCAGTGGTTCCGGCGCCTGCCTCACAAGCGCAAGGTCCTGAGTTCGATCCCGGTAACCACATAGAATGCTGGGCGTGGCGACTCACGCCCACCAGCCATCAATACTACATACCACAGTGCCGGGCGTGGTGGCTCACACCTGTAATCCCAGCACTAGGGAGGCAGAGACAGGAGGATTGCTGAGTTCGAGGCTTGCCTGGGCTACATAGTGAGCTCAGGGCCAGCCTGAACTACAAAGCGAGACCCTGTCTCAAAAAAAAAAATTATTAAAAAGAGAAAGAAACATAAGTCACCAATGTCAGAAATGAGAGAGACGTCACTAACCCTATAGATGAGAAAGAATATCTGTTCTGATCCCTATGTTTGGACCCTAGTCAGGAAATAAGACTGGACGCCTGGGGAGAGGGAAGCAAAGCTTTCTACTTTAAGACGGCAATCCTCTATATCAAGAGAGGTCAGAGGAGCCGGGCGTGGTGGC
Organism: Thryonomys swinderianus; assembly: GCA_004025085.1. Taxonomy (NCBI): domain Eukaryota; kingdom Metazoa; phylum Chordata; class Mammalia; order Rodentia; family Thryonomyidae; genus Thryonomys; species Thryonomys swinderianus. The sequence goes on along the minus strand of PVIC010051890.1, from coordinate 392 downwards.
TCACGCCTGTAATCCCAGCACTCGGGAGGCAGAGACAGGAGGATTGCTGAGTTTGAGGCTTGCCTGGACTACATAGTGAGCTCAGAGCCAGCCTGAACTACAAAGCGAGACTCTGTCTAAAAAAAAAAAAAAAAAAAAGAGAGAGGTCAGAGGCATGAGATCAATGTGCCAAAAATAAATACAATACATGTATTCCTCACATCACAGTCTCCCTGTCTAAGAACAGTCCTGACTGGGACTGGGGTACCCTGTTCAGATGTGTGACCCACCACTTGGACTTGTGACCCATCTTCTTTCTCAGTTCTGTACATCTTCCTAAGAGAACCTCGATGTCTTTTTTTATTTGGTACAGAACATCTTATTTATACAGTACTAGTCCCTTGTACTGTAGA
>PVIC010051889.1:0-12270 GCA_004025085.1 Thryonomys swinderianus | reverse complement strand
TATGTGGCAGGCATAGCACCACTGGACTAAATCCCTGGCTGGATTCAATTCAATATAGAAGTATGTAGGTTACATCAATAAAGAAGAAGAATAGCTCATTTTAATGGTTCATCATCTCTTAAAAGAGATAATAACATGAGAAACATATTATTTTTATGACAATGTTTACTCCTTTCTTGTCCTTATTATAATTTTTTTTTAAGAAAATAGACTATGTTGAGGTCCTCTACCATACTACACAAAGTTTATTTTGAATAGCTACCAAAATATTTATCATTTTTAAAAACTTTGGCAATGAGCATATTTGTTCTTTTCCTAAAAATCATTTCTTTCAAAAGTAAAACTGTAAGCCTTAGGTAAAGACGTAAGCAAGAGATGTATGACTTAGAAATTAGCAGTGAAGAAGTGAAAAAATTTAGTAAGGAGTGAACGTGAGCAAGTGGAAAGTCTTTGAATCTTCTGCCTAAGAATATACACAATTATGGGAGAAAATATGTCTATTTTTGGTACAACTGTTATTTAAATTATATAACCTAGGTAGACCTTGCCTAAACTGTACACCCTTTTATGTACTACCACAGACCTGTTTGAATCTTGTAATACACCCTTAAGGAAAGAGACTATGGTGTTTGGTCATTTGCTCTTTAAGGCGCAACAAAATGTCTTTGATTGAAAATACAAATATGGGGCCGAAAGTGGTGGCTCATGCCTTTAACTCCAGCACTCAGGAGGCAGAGGCAGGAGGATTGCTGAGTTCAAGGTTTGCCAGGGCTACATAGTGAGCTCGGGGCCAGCCTGAACTACAAAGCAAGACCCTGTCAGAAAAGAAAAGAAAAAAGAAAGAAAATACAAATAGGATCATTGTACATGCTGTAAATAATGTGAGCAAGCAGTTGAATGAGTCGAACAAAAATACATGAGTATACTCCTAGAAAAACTGATCCCTCCTCAGCCATCACCAACCCTGTTATTTAATTCAGAAAATTCACACATTTCTGCAAACATAGAGGAGTAAAAAAATATAATCACATTAAAATTTGACAAAGTCATTTCTGAACATGGAACTTCATTCCCAAGTTTCATTTCTAATCTACAGGATACAATAATCCCCCCAAAGTACTATGAAAGTTCTGAAAATAACAAAGAATGAACAAAACTGAAGCCACAGGACCTCGTTCTTGCTAGACAGGTGCAGTGCCACTGAGCTAAATCCTCAGCCCTTAAACTTCTTTTTAAAATAAATTTTGGTGGCAATTTTGAGTATAACATAATTTTTTTGGTATATGCATAGTTCTATTGATTTAAGTCATTCTTATATAAAAGTGTTTCTCTTAAGTACTGAAAGTATGTTTAAAATGAGCTCAGGATGTTTTTATACATTTATATAATAAAGGCCAAGGAGGCTCCTATTGCATGTTGACATTTTTCATTACTGAGGTTTTGAGAAATTGTCGTAATGTAACTGAACTCATGCAAAATCTACACAGCAGCACCAGTTCTTTCCAAGTGTGTTTTATACTGAGGAAGGAATTCACTAACGGAGAAAAATAAGAGATGTTATATCAAAATCTAGATGATTCTCTTAGCCTGGTCATATCATTCTGCAAAATGACAAATTCTGTATTTGACCTAAGGTGGCACATTTACATCGTGTCCTGTAAAAATAATAATTGTGTTCTGTTGGCAACCCTGGAACCAAACTTACGAAAACACAAGCAAAAGCATCCGATCCAATGATTGACTGTCTGCCCCACACAGTCCCCACAGTGAGAGCGGCACCTCCTCGGCTGGACACCACCAGGCTGCTTCCCCAGCTGTCTCTCAGGAACACGTTACCTTGAGAAGTTTTCACAGTCTAAAATTTACAGGGTCTGAAACCTGATCAACCAGTAAAACCGCAACAAATTCTTATCTCAGAATTTGACAATGCAAAGAGCAGAGAATAATGATGAACACTGATGATACCAAGACACAAATATGATGATTTAAAATACTACTACATAATGTTAGATGGACTAAAACACCCTGCAGGGTAATTCAGCACATTGTTTTTTTTTTTAAAGTGAGGAGCCAAAGTATAAACAAAAAAGAAAAGGAAAATCAGAAATTAAATAAATCAAATGTAAGTCTAGAAATGGGATTTTAGCTCTTACAGCATCCTAATCTACCTTAATATTTTAGAGTAGAAGAGGGACCCACAGAATATATCGGACAGCTAAGGGTCCGCCCCCTGGAGGCGCCCTTGGCTTGGACCTACCGGGCCTGTGTGGCTAATCAGACTCATTCATTGCTCGTTATTTTTTGTGTTGTCCTTTTTCCCTTTCTTTCTTTCTTTCTTTCTTTCTTTCTTTCTTTCTTTCTTTCTTTCTTTCTTTCTTTCTTTCTTTCTTTCTTTCTTTTCTTTCTTTTCCACACAATCACCACTAAATCAGTCTAGGTCTCCATCTTCTTATTGCAAAGCATAAGTGATCTACCTACTGCAAACCTGCCCTATTATCTAGCTCCAAAGATTACAACTATGTAAATCTACCTTAAGTATGCTTCTCCTGCATGAAATTACTTCTGAAAATGTGAACGTGAAATTGACCCTTTGATTTTTTACACTCATATAGCATTTGTTTTATCTGAAAGTAGTTATTACATGTGAATATCCCAGTCTCTCATTTAACATATAAATTGCTCAAGGGTGAGAAAAGTACATTTTGCTTTTTTTATGTATCCTTGGTATTCGTTGCCTTAAGATTCTTAAACATCAATGAGAATTAACTTGTGGCATATACTGGTACAAATTTCCCAATGTTATATGTGATTTTGAGATGTATATAAATTGTACCAATAAAGAATTCAATTTAAAAAAAAGATTCTTAAACATCTCTAGAATCCAATATGTAGATATTGGAAATCAGTGTCTGTAACAGAAAAAAGAAGTCTCCCCTTGATGTGTCCACTGTCCTTGGGGTCTTAGCAGTTCATGGCTTCTTCTAAGCCTTTGGAATGATTTTCCCAAATTAATATACTCCTCCACATCCATCTGAACTATTTAATATTACAACCAAAAATACCTTCTAATTCTCATTAATCCAAAAATATAGTATAGAATTTAAAAATAGATTTGAATTCTGACAGATTGCTATCAGGATATTTAACAGCAAGAATGGCACAGGAAATAGTGAAGTAGGAAAACACGGTAAAGAACAAGTTCTTTTCATATGATGCATTGATAAATCTTCAAGACAGAAATATGGATTTGTAAAGTTCATTGACATCATGGAGGGATCCTGGAGAAAATCATTTCAGCTGTTTTAATTACTACATAGCTTCTTTCCTTCTGGTGCATTACACCAAGGTCTAAGCTTGACTGGAAAGTGCTTTTAAAAAGAGTTCTAGAGCATATGAGGGATATTGTGAAATAGAAAATATTCAAAGGGAAATGTGGAGGGGTGAGTAATGAGGGGTAAAGAAATAATGTGATGGTAATAAAAAAGGGAAACAAAGCTTATGTATTTAGGGGGTGGGGTGGGGGGTGAGTAGGGGAGTGGGAAAAATGAGAATGAAATTGTGTCATATACCAGTACAAATTCCCAATATTGAGTTTGATCATGATGTGTATATATAATGTACCAATAAAGATAAAACATTTTTGAAAATATTGTAGGCTTATCTCATACTTTGCATCATTGACATTGCTATCAAGAAAAATCAATTCTTTTACTTCATGTTGAAAGTACTACTGCTCTTGGGAAGGGCATCCAAAAGGTTGTCAGCAGGGTCTTCTATGATATGAAAGGCATGAAACTACACATGTTGTCTCTCATTTCAGGCAATTTGGCAACTGCACCTCAGAAATGTTGGGGCGCCATCTGGCTAAGCCTTGAAAGCAAGAATGAGAAACCTACACTCAAAATGGAATGAAGATGATACAGTCTTTCCCAGGAAGGAGGAAATTGATGGATTAAACAAGGATAACTGAACCTGATTAGTCAATCTAGAGATAAAAATAAGCAAAATAGCTTAATTATATTAAAGAAAATGGTACGCAGGAGAACATTTCTTGAGTAAGAAAGAATTTCTTTTAATGGTATGACATTGAGTTTTTGTAAGAGACTTGATGTATTCTTTACGAAATTGGATACCTCTGATGGTTGTACTGAATAAAAATTACTGTCGCATATTTTATTCTTAAATATATAGATTAATAGTGATACTGGGAAAGAGAATTTTGTTAAATAGCTCTAATTTTGAAAAATAATGTGTTAAAAACTTTGCTCCCATTTCACATCTCCAGGAAGTGTATTTTCTATTAGCGAGTATTGATTTGCTTCTTTCTTTCCATTTTGAGACAAAATGCTAACGTTCTAATAAACAGGATTTTGGGAATCCTGTTCAGGATAAAACATATCCCAAAATAGAGTCATACGTACAGACATGATCACGGGAGCTGCTTCCTACGTTCCCGTGAGTTTCCTTTGTGAGCACGATGATACTAGTCTGAGTAACCGCTATCTTACAGGTCGCTCTTGGGGTGCCCAGGCCTGCACCGGAGCCTCTTGACGTTAGCAAGCCCCGAGCTGAGGAGCTACCCTCCCCCACGACTCTCCTTTCATCTGTGAACAGGTTCAAAAACGAGCCACATAGCTTCCCCTAAAATGCTTGTCAACACAGAAACATGCTTCTGCTTTTAGTCAATACTTCCCAGTTTTGTCTAAGGCAATTTTCATACCATATAGGCTAGATCTGACCATGAAGTAATGAGCTTTAGTCTGCTCAAGAGAATAAAGTTTACCACCTTATGATATTATTCCCTGTTTTCCAACCTAATTTTTTACATGTGCTGATTGATTTTTTTTTAGAAAACTTTATGTGGAACATGTAGCAGTGAAGGTAGTGTTTAAACACAATTATTCCTCTTCTGAGGCAAAGCTGGGGCTAACGAACTGAATATTCCCCTTCCCTCCAGACTCAGATTTCACGTCAGCTTTTCGATCACTCTTGCTTTGAGTACAGAAATCCTTCACTTTGCACAGTAACAACCTTCCTCAGAAAAAAAGTATTTCATCTACCTCACACATGACACAAGATTTTCCACTCGACTGTTATTTTATTACTAGAGTACGCCTTTAACAAGAAGTATGTCACAAACTGAAAATGCAGGAAAATAGATTTTAAGAAGGCAAGCTTTCTTCTCTGATGCTCTTTCTAAAAACTTGACACCTTCTAATTGTGTGATAGTGCATTTTGATTCTGAAATTTTAAATTGGTTTACAGGCATTTAGGCTATAAAATGTTCAGACATATCTGGATTCATCTCAAATAAGAGAGGAGTTGAAAAACTATAAGAAATTAAGATGTCACTTTGAAACCCAGGCTCTGAATCATTTTTACTCTATAGAATATTGTTCTGAGGAAACGTAAATGGTATCATAAGCTTTGAAGTCTATGATGAATATTGTTGATTTTTGCTTTACATCCTTCTTATTTCTCCTAAGAAGCACAGATGCACTTGGCTACACATGTACAAAATGTGTCATTTGTGTTCTTTTTCTTTTATCATCAATTTTCCCAAACAGTAAACGTTAATAATGCCTTTAGGAAAACACATGGCATGATCTTAAGTTTTGTGCTTTATTTTAGAATTGAATTATAAAATTGTATGTTATAATATTTTTTATCCTCTATTTTAATAGAAATTATTTTATGTATAGTTAAATATTTGATTTAAAATTATTTAATGATAGTATATATTACAGGACATTTGAAATATAGTTACTCTAAAACTAACTTCTAAAGTCACAATTTAGCAAGTGAAATGTTGAAAGTTTTAAACGTTTATTAATAGAATGTTAATAGAATAGAATAATATATAATTTAGCTCACACTGGTGCTTTGATCTTTTAATTCAAATGTTTACAGGTAAAAGCAATTTTCTGTTTTGGTGAAGCAATAAAAGGAGTACAAGTAGTTTTTTAATGGAGGCCTACAAAATATTCCCTTTGAAAAAGTCCATGAAGAAACCAGGTGATCTTTTCTATTAGTCAAATGACAAGCTGACTTCAAAAGAGAAGCGCATGATCGCAAACTTACCTTGTCCTTGGGTTATTCCGTAAAATTCGTCCGCTATCCTCGCCGCTTCCTTGCGGTTGCCTTTCACAATGTAGAAATGACTGAGGATGGCGAGACTGATTTTCACAAAGAGCTTAAAACAGAAAAGTGAAAGTATCGTAAAGTAGACATTGGATAATTGCTGAGCAAATGGCCGCGTTTCTTCTAACGCCGACATCGCTGCCCAAGGGTTTGCAGCAGTCTCTGGTTAGATCCAAATCTCAGCTGTGCCTGGCTCTGGGCCGGGTGCTCCTGAACAGCTGGTCCTGAGGAAAGAAAATATCAGCTGGTCATGATGCCTACAGCTCAAAATATTTATACTGTCCATACAAGTTCTTCGCAATCCCCTATTGGTCTGAGCAAATTCCATGGAAGCAACTACATCACGTTCCGTAAGACTCCTGACTTTCCATTCTAGATATAAATCAACACCCCGCCGCTCTGCTCTGTGTATCAAGATCCAGACATTGAAATATAAATACCCTTATTTTCCCCTGTTCGTTTGTAATTATAAACAACAACCTGAAGATCTGATGTATTGGGTATCCATGGTTCATGTAAATAATATTGACACTATCAAAGGAAAAATTAAGTCCTTTGACTCCAGGATTTAAAATGGTAGAATTTATTGACCATAACTATATGAGTGAAGAGTCCGGGACCTGAATCTTAAAGACCACTCCTCAGATTAGTGAGTTATGTCATTTTCATTGTTGTTAAACAAAAACATTTTTCTTACGAGTGGACCATAGATGAATGGCTCCACACTGTACGTTCCCCCAGTGAACACTGTTTTCAGTACCTGCTATGTAACAAACATGTTTCTATATGCTCACAGACAGTGGATGTAATCGTCCCTTGCCACACGGTTCTGAGTACAGAAAAATAATAGACAAGGTACTAGCTAAATATGAAACCGGTAATTCAGAATACGAGTTGAACAGTCTCTAATTGGACCCACTATGGTATTTCACATGTGCTCTGGGGATCGGGGTGGGGGTGTCTTTGACGTGGTGAAGGTAAATTAACCACACGTTCCTCTCTCTCATTAGCTTCGAAACTGGGTCGAGCGTGTGAGTGGATGCATGACGTGGAGGCTCTGGCGAGTCCCCCTTCCAGCAGGGCGGCGCCTGACCCCCAGACCAGGGCTCCGACAGCGGACAGCTGGCCCATCACAATGCTCTGAGTCACTGCGTGACTTCCCCCCGGCTCCGGAATCCGAAGTACACCCGTCTTAGTCACAGCTGAGGGCCGGTCTAAAGTTTCACTCCTTTCTCTTTACCAGTAAGTGCTATTATAAACAATGATCTCCACGTTACTGTTCAGAACCTGGATTCTTTTGAGTTAAGAAACACTTCTATTTCACTGAGGATGTTGTCATCTGTGTACAAACTTTAAATCCTTATGGTTTTGCTAGTAAAAATATACAATATTTAGACTTTCATATCAAGGTGTCAGGGTTTTATTTTCATATTTTTATTTCCCGTTCTATCTTTTTACTTGTAGTTTTCAGCAAATCTGACCATTTGTAAGTTTGCTAATTACTCAAGTATAATGAAGGTCAAATGAAATAGTAAGTGAACTGTCACAAACAAGATGCTATGTGTTTTGTATTATACAGTCTTTCAAATAGCATCTTGAATACCTCTTAATATTTAAAGGAAACATGCAAGGTGTTCCTTACATATTTTCCTGGCTTTTATCATTTTCTAAAAACTAGAAATGATTAGCAATATAAGTAGCTATTGAGATAAATGCTCTTAAAGTTTATCAAATTGAAAGGATATAGTAGAGATTTTATTTTGATTAGTGCAGTATATCCCAGGAATTTTAATGCACCAAATCAAAAGATAGAAATTGAGCTCAACATTATGATAATAGGATAGATGATGTAAAAAAGTCTATAAATAGGATTAAATCACTTATTGTGGCTCACTGCTATATTTAAACACAATATATGTACATTTACCATTTTATTTCATTTTAGGGTGGTATTATTGTTTACCTTTTAAAGATGAGAACAGTTGAATCTAAAATGTTTTAGTGAGCTATAAAAATTAATTATGATAAACATCACATTTTGAACATAGTACTGACTCAAAAGCATTTTAAGTTGCTTTTAACATACCATTTCTTCCTTCCTCCCCCATCTCTCCCTTCTCCTCTTTTCTTTTTTTCCTTTTTAATTTTTTAAAATTTAATTGAATCCTTTATTGGTACATTTTACATACATCTCACAATCACACACAACATTGGGGAATTTGTACCAGTATATGACACAAGTTAATTCTCATTTTTACCCATATCCCCACTCCCCCTTATATACATGCTCTTTTATTTTCTTTCAGAATCATATTTATTCCTTCCCCTCATTACATTCCCACACCAAATTTCCTTTGGAAATTTCCCATTCTACAAAGACTGTCATACCTTCTAGAGCTCATTTACATCAACAGGTGCTCATATCAAAGAAAAGATCCGGTATTTGCCTATCTGTGGTCTATTTATTTTACTTATATGCAAATCAGAACTCATCTCTGAGATCAAAACAGGGATACTGCCCTCCTCTTTTCTTTTTGAGGCAGAGTCTCACTACATTGGCCAAGCTTTCCTTCTATTTGTAATCCTCATATCTCAGCCTCCCAAGTAAGACCTTTTTTATTTTTAAGTATTTATACTCGGACTTAGCAAATACAGTCTATGAATATAGAGACAAGACAGTGACAGAGATTCACACAGAAAGAAGACGTCAATATAACATTTTAATTAGGAACCTCAATTAGTGGGGTGAGCTATATACATTCTGTAATAATTAAATGGGATGGAACCTTGCATATGCTCCCCACATGGGAATAAGGGAGAAGGGCGATGTCAGGGATCACCCAAAGTTAAATATTGGTAAAAGGCTGCATTAGTGATGACCCAGAATAGGGTCATCAAAAGTCAGTGCATTAAAAACACCATCTTTGAAGTGGGGTGAGATGAGTAAAAATGAGATAAGACAAAAGTAAAGGATATTAGATCTGGTGTGATGGCGGTCACTGGTGATGTTTACCTTGGCATCAAAATAAGATAATAGAATGAAACGCAGGTCATGAGAGTCAAGAGGATGAGCCTTTAAAGCAATTTCTAAGGAAAAATGGCTTCTCAGCTTCCTCCTATCATTTTCTTAATACTGTATGTAATACGTTCCCTGATTTGCACCACCACTCAGGTACCACAGAACCTGCTGTGAGGACAGCTTCCGGGATCCCACTCTTTCTCCTTTGTGTCTCCTGTCACCTTTTCAATTAGTATCATGCTTTGCATTACACAAATTGTCATTTTTTCAGGGGATCATATTTCAGGGACTTAAGCATCATGAGACTTAGAGATGCTTGAGCATGATAATGCCTTTCACATGTGAGCAGATTAGCCTTTAAACTCTCCCTACAGAGAGAACATCATCCCTGGAAATTACAAGCCTGCACTTTTTGACTTAGCGATAGTATTGACCCATTTCATCTGATTGAAAATGTCAATGGAATGTCATAAAAGTTACCTGGAATTAGTGCATTCAGTTTGACAGATCTTACTCTAGGTAAAATCTGGTGGCACCACCAGAATGGCCATTTATTTTTAAAGAGGTGTCATTAAATATGCTCCAGTAAAATGCAAAGACTCTAATTCCCTTTTCAAATCTTGATGTACTCCCAAAAACCCAAACTACTTTTCAAACAACAAGGTCGCTAATGTTCAGAAAAATGACAAGCATCTCCTCAGTTCTACAACTGAGCTGCTAGGATGATTTATATTCATTGAATGCAAATTAAGAAAAGTTTTCCAGTAAATGTGAAGATCAAATGATAACTGATAAAGTAAAAGGGAAAATCACTCAAATTATTATTGCACTTAAGCCACTGTGGAAAATATAACCTTCGTTCTGTTGCTGTTGTTCTGTGATGGCTCTGAGAGAAAGTGGAGGGAAATGAAACTCTTCGATATTGAAAATGTGCTAAAGATACAGATACTTAGAATTTTTGGAAATTTTAAACAAAAACAAATGTTTATTATTCAAGTTGAAGATTTAGAGAAAATAAGAACTGAATTTAGCCTTAAATCTACTTGGTAGATTCTGTTTAATTTACCACTTACACAAAAAGGCTAAGCTTAGGAAAACAGACACTTCATATAGGTAAAACAAAGCACATTGTCATAATCCCTGATATGCCTACACGTTATGATATCATGCCTTTGTCATAAACAACATATTTACAGAACTGTAGGTTCTGATGGCTCCGATGTCCATTAGATATCCTTAATTATTGATGAAGGATATGGTTTTATGGAGAATTGAACCACCACAATGACAGTTTAACTTGTTGGCAGGGAGAATTTGAGTGAGAGCCCTTCTGTTTGATTTTATTAGATGGGCATAAATATTTGGCCAGTAGCCACACTTCCAATATAACAGAACAATTTCTTCTAGCATTATGATAATCCATACAAAACTGTCTACAAAGTTGTGATTAACTTAGACTGCATTCAGGCTCTTTAAAGAAACATTGGCTTTCTCCAAAATGCAGAGTAGTTTCTATTACAAAAATTCAGGCATCTTAAACACCACATTTATGATTTTCTGTTGTCCTTAAAAATGAATTATGAAATGCTGTATCATTTTCCCTCCTGATTAACAGACTAATGTGTAAGTAATTAGCGTAAGATTATTCTTGTTAAAGTGGAAATACTACTGTTCTACCCAGGCTTCCAGTGTAGCTCTTCTCAATTTACTGCTCACACATTAGTGCTAAAAGAGGCCCAGGGTCCAGGTGGCCACATCCTTCCTCTACACCAGGCCCTCTGATCATTCACAGTGTACATTTGTGCCATGCATAGGTTTCCTTCAAGGTGTTCACTCTGATGAGTGTCTAGCAGGTGACATTACACACCGCAGGCTATGTTTGAGGAAAGTTCTGTAGCAAGATCTTCAGAAGCAACCGTGCAGAACCAAGAGAAGTCCCAGTTGCACTAGCTACGAGCTGTGTGAACTTTGACAAGATTCTTAATCTCTGTGACTTAATAATTATATTACAAACTTGTAAGAGTATATGAGAATTTACCTTACATTTTGTTTAATTTCCTTTTAAAAACAGCCCCTCAACCTGAGAGCCCTTAATTTTACTGCTCTTTCCAAAATAATAAGCCTGCCTCCATAATAATATTTCAGACTATAATCTACTGGTCGTAATAACCATGTTCTCTGCTCTGCTTTGTGAACCAACATGCAGCTTTTTCACTCTCATACACGCAGTTCACAAGCACTTCCTATGTACAAGGGAATTTTGGCCACTGATAACATGACAGTGAACAGATAGGTGAGGTCATAAAATATTCAGATTTATTTGACCACAGATTATCTTTTAATTTTGCAAATGTTAAGCATTTTTCTTTAATATCTAGAATGAAAAAAGCAAGAAAAATTTATGAGAAGCCTTCTTTAGACAGCCAAACAGCATTAATTTAGCATTTATACTGTTTGTCTTTCTCAGAGCTTGAAATATCGCACGCCTCAGTTTTTCCTCAAGTTGATTTTGTCTTCACTTTTACATGGAAACTGCCTCCTGATTTAGACTGGTCAAACTCTATGAAACATCTCTGGGAGAGCTCCCTCACCTGGCCTTAGGCTGTATTATCATCAAAGGCCCTTAGCGAATTTAAGTCTATTTTGCAAAGACAAAGATGAGTATGCATTACACAGAGCCCCATGACATAAAGTTTAATGTCCGGGGCATGTTGACTCCCAAGGGTACAGAGCATACTGGAAAGACAAAGACACCCTTAATCCTGTCATATATTTGCTGCATGGGTTTGCCAACTCAAATATGGAGAAAATTGATAAATGAGCAAACAGTAAGGACTTTATTGGAGTTCATAGGTGTTTAAATTATTTCCTTTCTCTGTCTTTCCTTTGTGTGAGTCTCTTTAACAAACTTGTTAAACAAGCATATATTATATTGACTCTTTTGTATAATAAAAGCATTTGCAGCATATTTAATGGGCTTAGTTGCATATTCTAAGGTTATTTGATATCATATAGGGGTGTTTACTGTGTGGATATGACCAGCTCCTGAGAGACAGCGCTGCCTCTGGAACCAGAGATTTTGAGTTTGAATCTCAACTCCTTTACCTCTG
>PVIC010051888.1:0-12347 GCA_004025085.1 Thryonomys swinderianus | reverse complement strand
GCAAGCCTGTCAAATGTGTGCCTCCAGAACAAAGGACCAGACATTTGTTTGCTTTTCTTTTCCTTGCATGGCAAGGTTTGTAACACAATGCTTTGGGAGCAGTTTTCTTTGGGTTATAGGTCAATAGGAGAAGGTAAAGGAGAAGATAAATGGTGTAGCGCCAGAGTTGTATTTTCCACACCTGAGACCAATTTGCTCATGTCTCAGAATTTCTCTATTGGTTTCGAATTTCCAAGTTGTTGATTCCCATGCTCACATAGAGTATGTTTATAGGAGGGAAAACTGGTAGCATAAATTACCCAGAGAAAGAAGAAGATGCCTTGGGAAGTGTGACAAACAAGAAGCTCTAGGCTCCTGAAGACTTAGAAAGTTAATTGAGCTGCCTGACCAGTCAAGTGTGACACTTCCTTAACCTGTAAAATTGCGACAAGTATACCCAGATTGAAAGTTAGCCACTTTGATTTTGTCACTTGCTCATTGCAGAGACACAATACTTTAAATCCACAACCTTCAGGAAGAAAGGTTTCTTTTGGAGCTTATGTTTCAGTTCACAGGCTCTAAAGAACGACCCATTTGGCAGAAAGACATAGTGGAAAGAGACACTCCTGTCATGGCCTCTAAGAAGCACAGGGTGAAGGGCAAAGCCCAGACCTAGATAAACCCTTCAGGCCGCACCCCCAGTGACAGTTTTTTCAGAGTAGACCCTACTTCCCAAAAGCAAGCTTACTATACTGACCTCATATTCCATTCACCTCCCCAAAGACCTGCGTATGCATGCATGAGGCTTTGAAGGGACATCTACGTCTAAACCTTAACATCCTGGCCTAGGGCCCCTTAAAGATTCATGGAGATTTCTTAAGACAAAATATATTTAGTTAATCTCTAAGACTGCCGAATTTTTAACAGTTCTAGCATTGCTAAGAAGTTCAAGTCGAAAGTTTACACAGAGACGTAAGGCAAACTCTTAGCTGTGAGTCTTTCTGTAAAAATCTAAAAGAATTAAACATTCCTGACATAGTAGCACGGTGTAAAAATTTCATTCCAAATGGGAAGAATAGGGTGATAGGATCCAATGGAAACAAACCAAGATGAAAACCCATTAAATCTTATAATTCCATGTCTAGTGCTTGGGGCAAATTCTGGTGAGGAGAGATGAACTCCAAAAAGCTTGGACGGCCATGCTCCTATAGTATTGCTGGTGATTGCACTTCTCATGACTTCTCTGTTGGGCTGGGTTTGCTCAGTACATGTTACTTTCCATGGATGTTCCACAGACTTGGCTTCTACAAATCCATGAGGTATTCATTGTACTTTTCCCTTAACTCTCACAGCTTCACATACTGCTCTTTCAGGGGCATACTGCCTGAGATCCCTGGCCTTCTATTACAATCTGGTAATAGAACCCTGCTTGTATTCTGCAAGCCTATAAAACTAGCACCAAATGGATGACATCAAGGTCTGCCACAAGCCTAAATAGCCAGGCTCTGCTATTGTATCATAGCTGCAAAGGTCACTGAACACCTGGAGAGCTGAGTGCTGTGAACAGAATGCTTAGGGAGAAGGATCCGGAAGAGGAAGGGTGGTCTTTTCATGGCATTCAGGAGGTAGAAACTGTGAAAGGAGGAGCCTGGGAAGGAAGCTGTACTTTTCAAGCAAGGGCCCTGTGACCAAGTTCTTCCAACAAACCCCCATCTCTTAAGAGGATGTCAGTTGTACAGTCTGCACAGTCTAATCTCATTTCAAAAGCCCCACTTTTGAGCACATGAGACTTTAGGGAAGACATGTAGGCTGGCATGAACTGTAACCAATTTTACCCAAAGCATATTTAATGAAATTCAAGCCAATAGTCCTCAGACCGTTATGACCTGGACTCTCCCTCTCAGTGAGTTAGCACTCTAATATTGTTATTTCTCTCTGAGCCCAAGGTCTGTTTTAGCAAAATTGTCAAGACTATATGCTTCGTTTTGGAACCATCTCACTTCACTTGTGACCCTTAGTTGGTCTTAGAAATCTAATAAACTCAGAATCACCAACATGTTCTTCTTCACAAATGTCCTCATTATTTCTGCAAAATCTCTTTTCCTGTATATCTGTTTCACAATCAAAACACTCATTTATTCCATGTGGCCAGTCGCAGTGAGGAGTTATGAGGAAAACAACAGATTAACATGTATATGAGAATCTTCCTGAATCCTTTTAAGGATATTTTTTTCTAACTTACATGGAATCTTTATTCATGGGACTTTGCAACCATCTGAATGATAAGTATCATAAGGGCAGATTACTGGGTAAATAGAACGTTGATTGATTATAATCACTGGGAAGACACTGGGATATCAGAAGTGTGTAGACATTGGGGTGATGATAATGTGGACTAGGGAGGAGCAATAGATGAAGATTATTCTGTTCAGTCATTCAAGGACCCAAGTTAACAAGTTTCTGTCATTATCCTTATATTTTCTGAGGTTCTTTTAAGTGTTTACATCAATGGGCAGATGTGGCAAGAGAGAGGGAAGCATGCATGGGCAGTTTTTATGAGGCATGGCTTCTGCTCACATCTCATCATCTGAAATTAAATCACAAAGAAGCTCAAAAATCTAACCTAGCTGCGTGCTAGACTTGGCAATCATCCATCAGTCATTGCTGCGCTTGAGTACATTTAGGAACAGCCCTGCTCCTTTTGTCTCTTTCTCTTGCAAGTCCTCAGAAAGGTTTGACATTCTTTTTCCCTGTTTAAGAGTCATTTCTCTGGCACAGAAAGCCCCCTCCACCCACCTGAAGAGCAAGAATAGAATCTTGGCATGCTCCATTTTAACTGTTGCTAACAACTAACCAGTCTCAAGTTCTTCTATTTCACAGAGATATTGTGAGAATTAATGAATTATTTTGAATGATTGCCTTCCCTTAGCACACTGCCAGTATCTTGTGCCTTTACAGTCTGCGGAGTGCAGGAGCAGATTTTACCTCTGCAGGAGACAGAGTGCTGTTTATGCCCTTCCCACAGAAGGAAGCTGAGCTGCTACGGATTAAAAGACAGAGTCTACCTCATGCACAGAGTCACTCCTGGGCCTAACACCCTTTTTTCTGAGAAGGAGAGTTAAGATAAGCATAATGTTTAATGTCTTTCTTTTTTTTTTTTTTCTTTGAGATAGGGTCTCGCTTTGTAGTTCAGGCTGGCCCTGAGCTCACTATGCAGCCCAGGCAAGCCTGGAACTCAGCAATCCTCCTGTCTCTGCCTCCTGAGTGCTGGGATGACAGGTGCGAGCCACCATGCCTGGCACTGTGGTATGTGGCATTGATTATTGGTGAGCATGAGTCACCACACCCAGCATTCTAGGTGGTTACCGGGGACTGAACTCAGGACCTTGCGCTTGCGAGGCAGGTGCTGGAACCACTGAGCTAACCCTCCGGCCCTAATGTCTTTCTTATAGTGTGCTAGTTTTGAAATCTTTTTGCTGGGGAACTTTGGACAAGGTAGCCACTTTGTGCCTCAAAGTCTATATTAATACTTCTCAAATTGTATTGTGAAACACATCACTAGTCACTTCTGACTCCAACTCCATTTGTCTGGGATAGGGCCTGAGTTTCTTCATTTCTAAATGCTTCCTATATGATTTGGGCCAACAAATCTATTGGTCCTAAACTCTGCAGGTGGTTTGACATGAAGTTTGAGAATCTTTGCGCTAGAGCTGCTGACTCAGAGCTTGAAAGCAATGATATGAGAGAGTGAATCATATAGAATGGCTGTAGACTCTTGAGTACTGTTTCTGGGTGTTTTGTTCTGCTCAGTTTCAAAATATGTCCTTGGACCATTATGTACCAAAATGGAAGACTGTGTAGGAGGAAAAGTGTGCTTCAAAGTCTTAGTTTTTCATGAGTCCTGGCATTCTTATCCTACTTCCTTTATGTTCAGACCACACATAATCAGAAATGACTAAGCCAAAACAGGGTTCAGTGTCCCCTGAGGTTCCCCTCATTTTTTGCAGCTGGGAACATGCCTTGGGTGTAGTCTTGCCATAAATAGATGCACCTGAGCCTGGCAGGTTACCACGCAGAAAAGTGTTTTCACTGCTCACGCCAGCCCTGTTGATCTGTAACCCTAAATGTAGGCCATTGCTGTTCCATTGTTGGAGTGTTAATCACTTGGACATTTTGTTAAACCAGCAGTTCTGATTCAGTGCTTCGTGGTTGTAGCAAGGGAGCCTGTGTTTCCTAGCACTCCTACAAGATATGCTCTGTATCTCGACCACAGAGTGGTGGGGCAGTATGTATCTCTTGGGATTCAGAGCTGGCCTGTGTGTGATAGATCAGGGTGCTCCACAGTCACTTAACCTGTAAGTGAGCTGCTTGGCCAAGCAGAATTCCAGGACCATCCTTGATCCTTTGGGGGTTACTAATTTTGCTCATATATACAGAGGATCAACAAATCTGGGCTCCTCTGTGCTATATACCTTTAACCTATCAAGAGCCAAATATACTTTCTTTTAAATTGTTTAACACAAGGACAGGGGCCAGCTGTTGAGCCCTCAGTACAGCATTCTGAAGTCTGTGGATGTGACTTGTTGGTTCACATGCGAATGCTCCTTAAAGCTTATTGTTTTGGGGGCTGAGCATCTGCAACTGACCTGGAATGAGTTTATCTATTATTTTTGGCTTTGTCTCTGCCTCTGGATGGTACATCTGTCCTTTAGTGTACAGCTGTGGTTAACCACAAGGTCTTTTGCTACTTGTGCTGCTTCTGCTTTTCAGCATAATGAGTTTTGCTTTATCTATATCCCCTTGTATTAATTGCAACACAGCAGCACATTCGGTGTCCCATCTGTTTCCATGATTGATTGTCTTGTAGCTTAGGATGTCCTAGAAGGTTATTTAAAAAAGAAAATCAGGCTTCAGTGTGACCTTTCAAATCATTATAGATGTGTGTATATCTACTATACATAAGCATGACTTTCTACATTTATAGTTATCCGAAGGCCATAAGAAATGTTTATTTGAGGTTGATCATGTGATTTCTGACTGGTGTTCAGTCTAGACGGGGTTACATTGAGCTTTATTGCCTTGTAATGTCTACTTCAACCAGCTTATATCTTTCATACTTAGCTTTTTCCAGCTATGAGCTTTATGTGTTTGTAGACAAAATGAGGGTGATTGTAACTATGAAGAGCTTAATGATGGCTGCCAAGAAGCTGTTGGTCATAAGAGTTGCTTATAATGTGTCAAATTGTTTTTTTTTTTTTTTTTTTGAGACAGGGTCTTGCTTTGTAGTTCAGGCTGGCCCTGAGCTCACTATGTAGTTCAGGCAAGCCTCGAACTCAGCAATCCTCCTGCCTCTGCCTCCTGAGTGCTGGGATTACAGGCGTGAGCCACCACGCCTGGCACTGTGGTATGTGGTATAGATTGCTGGTGGGCGTGAGTCTCCAAGCCCAGCATTGTATGTGGTTATCTGGGATCGAACTCAGGACCTTGCGCTTGTGAGGCAGGTGCCAGAACCACTGAGCTAACCCTCCGGCCCGTCAAATTGTTTTTATAATATAGTTAATTCTTGTTACTCTTGGTAATTATGTGCTGTAAAATAATTTAGAATGCTGAATGAACAAATACTGAGTCACTATCCATAGAGAATAGACAAGTTTCAGTTCTTATGAAATTCTGATCAGGTTTTCATCAAATGATCAATACACAACTGAATTTTGTGTCTGTTTCTCATAGATACCTTATTTAATGTACCTTGATTCATTACAATGGAATTTATGGCCAGTATCTCCCATGCCTGAAGGAGGCTTTCATAGCCTGCATATTTTCTCCATAAGGTACCTCATGGTCTTCTTTGGCTTATGAGTACTTGAGGGTACTTCATCATCTCTGGAGGCCATTTGAAACAGTGAAACCGTCAAAAATCAGGACAAAGTTTGTGAAAATTGTGATATTACAAAGCTTACAACAAGGATATTACTTTGCAGTATAAGAGCTAAATAAAGCTAGAGGCAGAATATGGCCTTTTTTTTATCTCATCTGATGTGCACCTTTGGCAACTCAAATTTTTCATGACTGTCTGTTTATACAAATGATCCATGAAAATGCCATGAGTGTTAATTTTGGGGGCTAGAGATTAATTTTTGTGAGTAGGCAAACCATGAATAATGAACACTGACTGTTACATAAGCCTGTTTCTGGCCATCTCCCTCTTACTCTGTTGGCTCTGTTCTCACTCAGAGGCAAAGACCTTTGCCACCAGCCTTGACCAGCTGCTGCAGGTATGTGGGTATAGTTTATTTAAATATTGGCATGTCATTGCCTTGATCATACCTGCTTATATCCAAGAGCCTATGTTTATGAACAGGGACAGCAGGAGAATTTATTAGAAATGCGTGCAAAGCACTGAGGCCACTGCACAAATCCCTTTGCATCAAACTTGCAGTTGTTATGAGAAAAGAGGTTGAAATACAAAGTGGAAAACAATAAGTGCCTAATGGATTATACAATATGGGTTGGAGACTTTCAAATTCACTAGTATTCTTCAGCACTGGTCTCCCTTTAAAATCTGTATCTGTCTTATGTCAAGGTGTCAGTACTATGGCAGCATCCTTCCATTATTATAACTAATACTTGAGATAATCATCTTATGAAGAGAAAAGGTTTATTTTGGCTCACTGCTCTGGGATGTTTCAACCAGTGACCAAGCAGACATTGCTTATAGGCCTCTGGTAGCAGCCAGCACATCATGGTGGGGTCGTCACTTACCTTGTGGCTGGATAGTGAAAAAAGAAAAAAAGAGGAGGAACTAGTGTCTCAGAAACCCCTCGAGGGCATGTCCCAGTCACATAGAAGTTCCCACTTGACTCTGCCTAATAAGGCTTCTACCAACCTCTAGTACCACCACCAGGGACCTTGTATTATTCCACATACCAGTTCTCCATAGTGAATAGGGTCACTGTGTACTGCAAACATGCACATGCACCACTAAAAAAATATAATGGGTCTTTGGAAGACATTCCAGATCCACACTTAGCAGCCATGCTTTGCATAGAGGGGGTGCTTTGAAAAAGTATACTGTATGAACATGAATGTGCTAAAGTTGGTGTCCCAAAAATCATTTAGGTCGTATTTTCAAGCCCTATTGATAAATTCCCATGAGATACTAATCATTGCCAAATCAACTGTTATGATCTGGAACTTAGAGACTATAGCTTTTGTTTACTTTCTGTCTCAAAATTTTATTATTTCAAATAATCAGAAACATTAAAATAGTTTTATAGGGAATATCTATATTTCTGCCTTTTATATACTCTACATACTATAACACTTCACTATACCATTGCTTTTTCATGTACCTCTCAAGTCATTCTTCTTTACATTCAATGATCCATTTTATTTTATGGGCAGGTACATTTCCACAGTAAATTTATCTTCTTCCTTAATATTTTGACCATAATAACATTAACTGGACTTCTGGTTTTGGCATAAGATTTTAATTAGTTTGGGTAACTATACAGTTATGAGGTTGAGCCAAATTATATCAAATGCTCCCAAGAATGTGAAGTTTATGTGTTTTTTTAATTTGATGCCTGACAGTTTAGTGAGGTTAGTATGTTGGATAAGAGTAACCATAAAAGGCCAGGGATTTAGCTCAGTGGTTTCAGTGTTTGCCTCAAAAGTGCAAGGTCTCCAGTTTGATCCAGGTACCACATACCACAGTACCAGGCGTGGTGGCTCACGCCTATAATATCAGCACTCGGGAGGCAGAGGCAGGAGGATTGCTGTGAGTTTGAAGCTTGCCTGGGCTACATAGTGAGCTCAGAGCCAGCCTAAACTACAAAGCAAGACCCTGTCGGCCCCCCCAAAAAAACCCCACAAACATAAAGAAGAATGAATTTGAGTCATTTGTAGGTGAATGGATGATTCTTGAGACCATGTTAAGTGAAATATATTTAATACATAAGCCTAACTGTTGCATGCTTTCTCACAAACACAATGTATAAATAAATTGAAGAGCCAAATAGATGACAGGAAGCATGGATATGGAAGTTTTGCAAAAGTGAAGGGGACCAAGAAATGGAGGGAGGGATGTTGGGGAGGGGTAAAAAAGAGTTAGGATATTTTATGTGCATGTACCAATTTCCCACGACTAATATAATTATTATGTACTCCAAACGTGTACTACTAAAAGCATAGAATCTACCTCCATGGGATTATTGTAAAGATGAAATGAGTAAATGCAAAAAAGGTTAGAAATTGACTTCTAATTTTTCAATATGGAACTGAAAAAATTTTATTGAATATAGTAGTCTTAATTCATTTTCTACTGTTGTCATAGAATACAAGAGACTGGATAATTTGCACAGGACAGAAATTCACTTCTCATAATCTTAGTTCAAGATAGTGGCCTCTGGTAGAGGCCTTCTTACTGTGCCCTCAAATACAGATAAAAGGAAGGGAGGGGAGATAGGGAGAGAGAAAGAAAGAGGAGGAAGAGGGAGAGACAGAGACAGAGATAGAGACAGAAATAGAATGCTCAGTGCAACAATTCCTTTCTATCCTGGAGCTCGCCCCATTTCCTATGCATGTTACAGCAGGCTGCTTGTTATCTCTGAAAGCTCTGAAAGGTTCTCCATCCTGCTATAGTGCTGAGAGCCCTGCTGACCTACTCTTCTCAGAGGCCCTGCCCTGCCACACTGTTGCAATGACGACTGAGTTTCCAACACACGATTACGTGAATTTGGGGAGACACATTTAGATCATAGCAACATCACATCCAGTCGCTCCTGTGGGGTCTAAGGCTGATTTCACCGCTTCACCACTGTCAAGGTGAAGATTTGTAGGAGAGTTGGTGTGGCCTGCAAAGGGTAGAGTGTTTCCTGTTTGTACCTTGTGCTATTCCCTGCTATGGTGTAAAAATTACAACGTAGACTGGGAGAATTCTGGAATTTAGAAGATGCATAGTAACTCTAACACAGTTCTGGTGAAGCTGGCCACAGAGGAGAGGACAAGCTCAGTTCTAGCGAACTCAGATTCAGTGCATCTCTAAGTAAGACCACTCTTTGGAGGCACTTGTCTCTATGCTTTCAAGTGAAAATGAAGAAAAAGCAGCAGTGCACTACTAAGCTTTTGTTAAAATCTCCTGTAACAAAACAACCTCAAAGCTGCATGGCTTTTAGCAACAAACCACTTGCTCTTTATGTTCTCTGGGCTCAAGTCAGAGCTGCCTCCATCTGGGTCTCCTTTGCCACTGATGGAGAGTAGGGTAAAGGTAGGGTAAAGTAGGGTAAAGAATGAGGGGTGAGGGAAATCATATGACTCAGAATTGCTACTTAGAAACAATCCACATTACTTCGCTTATATTTCATTGACAAAAACAAGTCATTTAGTCAAACTTGCATTCAACAGGATGGGGATACTTAATACTCTTCAAAGGAAAAGAAGCAGATAAATACATGAACAATAGTGCACTTTTCCTCACAGGATTAATAGAGTCAAAAGATTTTGTTGTGGCTTAAAAGGGGGTGGCTTTAGCATGTTTGGAGGTGGAAGAAACCTATGCGGAAGGGAGGAGAAGGCAGTAATTTTCTCTGCTGCTACTGCTGGTAGAAATAGATTTGAGTTCTAAGTCTGTGGGTTAGGCCAGGGAATCTATGTTAAAGTTAGTGATCTATCACATGGGACTCACCTAGGGCAGTGATGGCAAACCATTCTGGACTTTCAATGGTACAAACAGCCCACTGGAACACACATGCCATAGATTCCCCACCTCAGACTCAGGGAGATTACTAAAATGCAGATTCTGATCTGGGTCCAAGTGTGGCCTAAAATTCTGAATTTCTACCCAGCTCCCAGAGGGTGCTGATAGCACCACTTAGACTTTGAGCCCCAACAGTCTAAGTCACCATCTTCTAAAACAAGACACGTATTCGTCAGCAAGCTATGTATGTCCGAAGGTCAAATAATGAATCGAAAAGGCCTGAAGGTACCCACCTGGAAATGTTAAGCATTTCATGACAGTGTTCAGAGACTACCCAACACAGAGACGTAGCAGAATGGACTTTGGGATGACAAAGGCCAGAGCAGATAGCATCACAACTGGGTGGCAGGAGAGTGGGTAGGTGGTTAGGAGGTTGCGGTTGGAGAAGGTGGAGAGTTAGGGATTTTTGAGCTGGAGCAGCCACGTCCATTCTGCTTACCTTTCCGCCAGTGGACTGTGTGTAATGGAACCCACGCTAGATGAAACATCAGTAGTTTTCAATCACCAGCAAGACTCCAGAAACCAGCAATAAATGTTTTTCAAGCACACGAACATGAACAGCAGTTGTCAGAATCCACATTTTTAGATGGTAGCAAGTGATTCAGTGCAGTTAAGAAAAGCCATTCCACATTCTCATTGATATGAAGTATGTTTTATTTGAGCTTTGGTTGTCATAAAATCTCACTACTTAAATCCTAAATGAAAACCACAACTGGGGGATTTGACATTTGAAGATAAAATTTCAAGGTGAAATTATTCTGTTAAATTTTAGTACAGCTTTATCAAAGCCAAATATGTGCTCATTAGAAACAGATGAATTTATTGTTTGTTTAGTCACCTTTTTCATCTTAGTGGAAGTGCCTTGGCCATAGTCACTAAATGAAGCCCATCCTCGTATTTAGAAGTGTCTTGACTTTAATGGGTTAGTCTTGTGTCACACACATACCTAGCATATATTCGGATTTTGCCACTTGCTTGCTATGATTTCAGGGGCACATTTTAAACCTTTCTGAGCCTTATTTTTTCATTTGTAGGCCAGCTATGAAATTTCATTATGCTGATAGGGTAACAGTTTGTATTTTCTTTCTTTTGAGGCAAATGGTAGAAAAGTGCTCTGTGAGAGATATCAGAGAGATAACTCTCCAGGCCATGTTAATAGTAATACCATAGTGAAGAGTATTATGCAAGGTAGGCCCTCAGTAAATGTAGGGTGTATTTTTAAATTTGTGATACAAACTTGAAAACACTCTTTCATGCTTTTCAACATTAAGACTGAAGACAATAACAAATTAGAGGATGTGGAGGAGTTGGAACACTTTTATATTCCTGGTGGGATTTTAATATGGTATAGAAACTTTGGAAAACACTATGTTATTTTCTTTAAATGTTAAATATAGATATCCCACATGATCTAGAATTTCTACTTGTTGTATTGTATGACCAAGTGAAATGAAAATACGTCCATATAAACCATCATAAATATTCATAGCATATTTCTCACAGTAGTTAGCCACATAATACAAATATCCATCAACTGGCGAGTGAATAAGGAATCTGTAATATATTCACGGGATGAGTAATACTCTTTGGCAAGAAGAAGGTATGAAGTACTAATATGGCTACAACACAGATGAACATCACAAATATTTTGCTCAGTGAAAGTAACTGGACACAAAAGATAACATATGATTCCATTTATGTAGCATTTGCAATGAAGGCAAAGCTATACGGTCACGAAGTAGAGTTTGGTCTGAGCGGGGCTGCAGATAGGTGACCACAAATGGACTCGAGGTTTCTTTTAAGATGATCCAAATGTCCCAGAGTTAGTGGCAGCAGCTGTGAAACTCTAGCTTACTAAGAAGCACTGAAATGTACACTGACACAGGTGAATTCTATGGAATAGAAATGACAATCGTAATGGTATTTTAAATTAAAAACATGACAGCAAAAGACATTGGTGCTTTAAAGAGTGAATCATGTTCATTTTTGAAGATTTTAATTATATGTATGTATATTCTTGCTGTTTTAAGATAACGCAACTAGTGGAATGCCTTTTTCCCCAATTTCTGAATGTGTCAGATTCTCCAAGTTCTCGTGGATGCTTCTCAGCTTAGTGAAAACGTCTTCAGTTTTCAGGACAGCAAGCTTAACCCTGCAACTAATAGCCTGCAGGCACCTGCACAGGATGCTAACATCTGAAAACAATAGAAGGTCCAGTCAGTAAATGCAAATCAATAAGACTGCCTGATGAGTCCACATGAGAAAAAAGAGATTTGTAAGATGGTGTGTCTTCACTTTAGCCATTAAACTTCTCATTCACCAGTTCTTCATTAAATGCCTGTCTTAAACAGAGCAATTGAATCTAAGATATCAGACATGTTTGAATTATGGAGATCAACTGCTTCATTGATAGCCTTGGGCACAGGATAAAAGGATCTGAACTTAATATTCCCTCAGAAAATGATGCAAGGAGAGGTAATTGGATGCACCTGGAAGATACCATCTTAATGTGAACAACTGCCAGAGATGTGGTTATGGAAGTGCAAGTATATTCAAGACACCAGTTGTGTTAAATGATAGGGACCACACTCAAGCATCTGACTGAAGGGGC
>PVIC010051887.1:0-12346 GCA_004025085.1 Thryonomys swinderianus | reverse complement strand
AGGCTGGCCCTGAGCTCACTATGGTGCCCAGGCAAGCCGCCGCGAACTCAGCAATCCTCCCGTCTCTGCCTCCCGAGTGCTGGGATTACAGGCGTGAGCCACCACGCCCAGCATTATATGTGGTAACCGGGGATCGAACTCAGGTCCTTATGCTTGCGAGGCAGGCGCCGGAACCACTGAGCTAACCCTCCGGCCCGCAACTGGCAATTCTTGCCCCAGCCCTTGACATCAGGTATCAGGCTAAGGGCCATCTTCTCCAAGAAGCTGTCTTTCCTGCCCTCCATCATGGTCATTCAAATTATCAATGTCATGCTATCATCCAAGCTCTAAAGGAGCAGAGGACAGGGAGGAATTCTGGGTACGTATGTCCCCAGGGCCCAGTACAGACAGAGCCTGGGCTACAAAAGGTCACTGATATAATAAACAATAACAATAATAATGACAATAATAACGTGAATCAGTTCCACGACTGTTTGTAAGCAGTTCAAGTGATGAGACTGGATTATGCCCGCTAATATTGTTTTCTGATGTTGGATGTCCTTCAAACACGACCATAGCAATGTTTTATCATAGCCTTAGAAAGCCGACAGTACAAAAAAATTCCATTTATTTCTAATGGAATGTATTTGTTTGGTATGCAATGTGATTCTTTTTGTGCCTGTTACGTGTTCATTTAAAAAATTAGTTGCACCTTTTCCTTTTAGAGGTGCTTAGTAACCATGTTTTTCAGATACAAAGGCCTATAGAGCAATGCCCACTGCCCTGTGAATGGAGCCTTTGTTCTCAGCACTGTTTTGGTAGGAAATGGTTGCTATTTAGGTCTCCAAGAGGGAATATAAACTGCGCTCACCTAATCAAACAGACCAGTAAATACAGCAGTTAATCTGACAACTTCAAATTCCTGAGTTGCATTCTGAGAAACAATTTAACACCAACCATCATTTAAAGCCTATGTAAATCATAAGCCTTTGGTTACTAAGAGGGTTATTGTCTTTTATTTCCTTTCATTTTATTAATTACTGCAAATGCCTGGTTCCAAATCATATTTTACCATGGAGATTTCTTGGTGGTAGAAAAGAAATCACTTTGGAAAACCTAGCATTCAAGTTCAAAAATAAAACACGTTATCCAGAGGTCAAAGAAAGGGAGGGAAGAGTGGGGGGGCATGTTTGCAAGTCAAAGATGACCCTTTCTGATCGGAGTGGGGGAAAGAAGGATGGACACCAGACAGAAGAAACCCAAGTGGATGTCTGCGATGTCCATTGTTCTCATGGCTTCAGATGGTTCCTTCAAACTAATCTGCCTTGTGGCCGTCAGATAAAAGGCAGTACCTGTTTGTTCAAGTGATCAGTAGTTTTCCAACCCATTCACCAAGTCACCTTGAGGGTCCAGTCATCATGTGAGGAACAAAAGCACTGGAACAATACATGGGTGGAAAAAAAATACATCTAATTCTTAAATGAAGTATGTAATACTACTTTAAACTCACACAAAACCGCCCAAATGTGTTTGTCTGAGGCACGAGATAGAAAGAATCACCCTTTTGACTGTTTGCCAACAATCGCAATGGGCTCTTAAAATTTTGTCCTTGAAATATTTTAGGGAGTAGCGTCCAATATGTGCACAGCATGTGTTAAAAGTACTATCTGAACTGTTCCATCTCTCTTGTAGAAAAAAAAATCTAGTGTTTCTGGTTTTTAAAAGAGAAATTTTTACTTCTGACTGTCACTTCTGGTTGAATGTTTATTTTACTCTCTCCTGCGTGGAAGAGGGCATTTCACCTATAAAGAGTGATTATAGAGCATTGGGACAATTTGAATACCCTAATCAATGCTAGTTAAAGAGGGAATAAATAAAGTTTTATGGCACCAGGGTTGCTACCCTTCATGAAAATTATTGTTAATTTATTGAATCAATAAGCTTAAAACAATAAATTATGATGCCCTTTCTTTTACTAAGCCCTTCTCACAGTGTGTTAAAAAGCAAAGGCTTTATAAATACTGTAACAGTCTGAGAGGAGTTGTTCCCCCCCCCCACCTTTTTTTAAAACAGGTTTTTTTATGTGGCCTGTTATGCAAAAGATTAGACCATAAAAGTTAAAAGTGTGTGAGGCAGGAAGGGGAGTGAATTTGAGCAAGGGTAGACACTAAAATAATAATAATAACAATAATCCCT
Organism: Thryonomys swinderianus; assembly: GCA_004025085.1. NCBI lineage: Eukaryota > Metazoa > Chordata > Mammalia > Rodentia > Thryonomyidae > Thryonomys > Thryonomys swinderianus. Next base: position 10,171 of record PVIC010051887.1, on the reverse strand, counting down.
TTACTACTTAAAGTGGCTGAGTGCAGAATTTGGATTCTTTTTCTCATTAACCCAGTCACCGCTTATAGTGACTTGGTTTTGTTGCTTGAGAATTATTACTTATAAAGAGCATATTTATTACAAATCAAGGCAAAATATATTTGGCCAGTATAGGCTGGAGACCAACTAGCCAGAAGAAATAGCTGTGTTCAATATTTTTCTCCTAGTCATAGTCTCATTTTTGATCCATTCTCCACCCAAACCCTTAGAGAAAAAACAAAACTCCCAGACTCATTTTGAATTTTGAACCTTCTCCTATCCTGAGTTAGCAAAGATAAGATAAGGTGGCAAAAACGTTGTCTGGCCCCTTAGTTGACTCAAAACAAAATACAATGTTCCCTCTCTGGGGCTCTCCGAGCACTGCCTCTCTACCCCACACACAAGTTTAACAGGTCATGAGAATTGGATCCTTGAAATCTTTATTAGTTTTCTCATTTTGTTTTTACCTTTCATAGCTATCAAAGTATCTTTTGGGTACCTATTCATCCTCTTACAAAATTGTACCCAAATGCAAACTCTCTGGCTTTAAAAAATAAAATATAATGGGGAAAAGTGCACATTTGGGGTAATATCTGCAGATGAGACATTACTGTAGAAGCAATGTCCCAGAAGCACCTAATATCCAAAGCTTTCCGTATAGATTAAGCTCCACTAATGGCTCTACAGCTACTATATACAATTATCTACTCACTAACAGCATCTTTTAAAACAGACATAAGGGATCTTTGAAGCCGAGCTCTGCATACCTTAATTACGGAACCAATTTGGGACACTATTTGTTCCAACATTTTTTAAAGGCCTTCCCTAGATTATAAGATCACATCTAATTCAGGATTATTTTTCGTGCTTGGAGACTTCAGACTCGAATGCAGGCCCCTGGAATGGTCCCCCAGAGTGCCTGTGTTTGCCACCACATTTTGCCGAAGGTTTTATAGCTTTTGTAACACACTGACCTAAAGCCAGCAATATTATTCCCTGGAGCTAGATGTGTGACAAAAGCATGCCTTCCTTGAGATCCAGCTCCGACAATAGCACTGTGATCATTTAGCACCTGAAAGCCCAGCCTGAAAACTAGAAGCCAAAAATTTATGGAATTTTCATCAATCATTGATAAAGTACTTTGAGGAACTTCCAGGAAGTTCAGTACACTTTCCTTTTTGTGCAATTCTGAGTCACTCTAGGATTCTGAAGAGTTGGGGAGACAAACCTGGCCAAAAGGAAGGAGAGGAGACTTAATGTGTTGGACAACTCTCTACATCACAAGCAAGGCTAAATTAATAAATTCCTTGGAAGAGGTCTTCAATCTGACCCGTGTGCAAGAGATTGACACAAGCAAGGAAATTCTTGGGCCAGTATATCTGAGAAGATGCTAAGTTAAGGATTCTCTGTGGATTCTAAGGTTTTTTTTTTTTCCTCCAGCATACTTCCTCAGCAGCTCTTGAGCCCCCAGGTTTGGCCTGAAGGACAAGGAAGAGCTGTGCTTGTAAGTCTCTATCACATACAATTGCTAAGCAGAACTAATCAGGACTCCAAGAAGTCAGTAAGGACCAGCTTCAGTGAGCATAAAAGGTTACCATGTCTAGGGCTGGGGGTTGAGCTCAAGTGGTACTGCACCTACCTTGGTTCTACCTTGGAAGAACAAGGACCCAAGTTCAATACCCAGTACCATCAAAAAAAAAAAAAAAAGTTACCACCAGTCCAGACTGGTTGCTATATGCCAAGAAATGCCACAAGGACACTTTCGGATGGTTTTGTTTCATTTTCACAGCCCTTTGGGTAAAGTACTGTAATCTTGATTTTAGGAATGAAGAATGAAGAATTCAGGCAATTAGAGATTAACCCAAGGTAACAACATGGATGAAGCGGAAAGTAGCAGATGTCACGACTGGGCCTTCCTGCCTCCAAAGGTCACCCTTATGTCAAAAGGCCAGGAGGACAGAGTTCTCCTGAAGTTACTTTGTCACTTCATCAGTCTATGCATCTTAAGGGAAATTTATCTCTTTTACATACAGAAATTAGTCCAACTCTTGCTCTCATGGATATTCCACACTCTAAAATTCTCATAAAGGAAGAATCAATATCCATTATGTATATACAGGATTCATACATCCCAGTGAATTCATTCATAAATACCAGAGTTCAATATTGATTCCATGTTAGTGGGTCTATTAATATTAAGGTGGGTTGTATTTATTGTATTCCTTCACATTATTCCTTTCATGTTCCTACTTTTTCTCCATAATGCTCCACAGAATGAATTCTCATTCCGTCTTCGGTAAGCAACTCAAAGAACCTCAACACACTGGGTAGGTAGGTTATAATAGGGAGATGTTTATATGCAAACACTGGGACGGAACTCTTTGGGGGAAACCAAGGACAGCCATACACCTAAATTTCATGAAAACGAAAATGTAATTTAAAAACAAGAAGGCAATAATCCAGTGCCAGAAATTAACTTATAATGTCACTGCATGTTTGGAAATCATGGTTCCATGCTCAGACCTCTCTTTCAGGACTGATCTTCTCTTCTTCTCTTCTCACCATGACTGTGACTGTTGGCTGCTAATGCCTGACAGTTGAGAACCTCTCCATGAATTTCCTTTGGCCAAGGACCTGTCTCTGCCCAAGGAAGAAGCATGCATGTAAGGACTGGTTGGTGCTCTGTGCCTTACTTACATACAACTGTGATGATGACTCCCATTTCTTCCTCTACCTAATCTTTCTTCTTCTCTCTTATAGCTGATTTTCTACAGAACTATCCTTTCCACGCATCTCTGTCTCATATGCTATTCCAGAGAACCTAACCTAAGACACCTCCAGTGGTACTGAAGTTTATGGCCGTAAGTCATTCAATCCTTCTATGTTTATGTCACCTATTCTTGTCATCATAAATTGAATAAATTTGTCACTCCTGCTTTATCTGTCTAGCTATTTTATAGCTTTTATTTTTTATAGCTTCTGCATACACCTAACGTTGGTTTAGCCATAGCTCTAGCCTTCTCTTGGTGCTTCACATTTTACCCATCATTAATCTTTAGGTGGAATTTTTGAGCTAGTCTGTCTCATGTGTCGCTGGTATGCTATGCATTTGGCTAATTTTGGTTCAAGAGCCTATCATCAGTGTGGACTAATAGTCACAGATGTAAAACATGGCCACTGATACTTAAGGAAAAGCTCATGGCATCGATCCTAGTAGAAAGAACTGTATGACCACTGCTTTTAAAAGAGGAAGTAGACTTAATTGGCACCATGACTACCCTCTCCATTGCATTCATGAACTCAATCTAACTGCGATTAAATCTATCAGTAATACTTAGAAATTAATTCAAAAAGTGACTATTGAGTTCTGTAGGGGAAACTATAGATCAGTTCTACTCAACTTATTTCTTAATTTGGAGCTTTGGCTAGTTCTAGGAACCTGATATACACCAGATCAACTAACTGGAAAAACCATAAAATTTTATTTAATTTCTACATGTACAAGGATGGCTTCACAAGAGAGTAAAATCTTGAAGAAGGGGTCAAAGTAGAAAGCTTTTATACACTTTAGATAAAAAACAATAAATTTTTGAAGAAAATAAATAGAAGAAATATAGCAAATAAATCTCAGCTAGGGACAGTAAATTCTGGGGAAAATCATTAGGAGATGTATGGAGGAGTGTGAAGCTAGTTAAAAATGAGGACTCTTTTACTAAATTTATTTATACAGATACATCACAGCACCAGACTGCCAGAATCAGCTTTTGGCATGCTGTCACTCTTTCTGTCCTACAGAGAAATCCAAGCCCAGCTTTGTCCCAAATACACTATTGGCATATTGTTCTGAAAGAAATAGGAGAGTTCCTAGAAAGGATAGTCTGTCCCCACGAGCCTTTCTCCCTGGAGGCCTGAATATCTTTCCACACTTATTGTCCTATCATCAGACATTACAGGATTCTGCTCATCTCTGGGTAGGACAGCCCCAGGATTATATGTTACACCAGTAGCCACCAATACCACCAAGCAATGTCGTGCCCTGAGCCCACAGCCTGCCAAGACAAGCACAGTACTGAGTTTAGACCAAAGCCCACACTACTGTGGGCTGCCTGTTACTGAGGTGGATTTGTGGCCCAAGACCTCAAGGTGATGCTAACTGGAATAGAAATCCCACAATCTAGGACTGCATGTCTTCCCCCAGCTCTGGAGCTGTTCCAGAATCTTCAGCAGGTTTGCCTAGGAATGAGGCCTGTTAAGACTCACCCGGTGTTAATGTTCAGTGTCCCAGCACTAGGGTTCAGGATTAAGTCTTGTGCTTAATACCCCACCATACCCCCAGTGAATACATTCTTGTACCATGAAATGCTGCCTGAGGTTAGGGTAGAACTGGTAAAGGCAGTCCCTTAGCTACCTCAGCTTGTACTATGCTGGATTTCTTCTGAACATCACAGCCACAGAAACCTACGAAGCCCTAAAGATGCTTTGCAACCTATGGTGTAGCTCAGCAGTGATAGGGGCAGAAACATGAGTCTGTCGCTCTGGGGGTACCAGTCTTTGGGTGGTATCAGGGCAGTTCTTAAATCCCACCTATGTTGTCCAGTCTGGCTGTCAATAATTGAGTTCTCCATGGTTGGAGGATGGTTCATCGAGACAGTCCACTGGCCAAAAAGACTGGCACTAAGCTGGGAGGCCCCTGAGGCACATAGCCACAGGAGCATAGACTTAGAAGGAGTAAGCATCCCAGGCCTCTCTAAGGGGGATGAGGCCAAACACATCTGTCCCAGCAGCACATCAGCATCCACCTCATATCAAAGCTAGTCTGGAGACTATGTGAGCTCTGGCCTATGTATGGGGCGATGGGGCAACCCTTTCCTTTCTTTCTTCAATACACCTTTTCATTTTGTTATACTAAAAACAGGCACTGTGGTGCCTCATCAGATTTCTTTAGCTTTTGCGAAGATAGCTTGGTGTGTGAAGAGCTCTTCAACGAAGTGTGTCTGTGGGGAGAGGTCACCAGAGGCTCTTACTCAGCCGCCATCTTGCTCCACCTCTCCACTTTCATCTTGCAAATAGATAACCAACATCCAAGTTCTACTCTTAGATTCAGCTTTTGAGTTGAGGTTCTAAGCTTGGAAAATGCACTCACACTGAAGTTGCAAGCAGTTTACACAAGACCAAGGATACAGGGTTGTTTATTTGAAGGCACTGAACTGCTAAAAGATACAAAATAGGCTTGAAAGCACAGTTCTATGTACGAAGAATAAAATATGCCAAGAAAGTTCTTAGGTAGCTACTTGGGCCTATGCTACTAGCCAATCGACTCTAGGGGTAAGGTTCTTCAGTGAATACCAGGATAATAATACTAATCTAAATAATTAATATTCTTCACCCACATGACAAAGCAGTTGATTGCAATTGAATTCCACCACCACCTTTTACAAAACTGCATGTCAGCAGGTGGGGATCAGATATTTTTTAGTCTACTAGGTTGTCTCCTTGACCCAAGAGGAACTGTGTTATGGACAGAGTCTGCCCTCCTCAGGCTAAAGACGAAGCAAGATTGATTCAGTAACCTGGATTGTCATGGCCGAATGAGTCACATTAACATAAAGTTAACATCCTTTCAAAAATCATTTAACTCTCTAAGTCTCATCTTTTAAAACGAGGGGAGCTGATGGGGGGAATGTAGACTAGTGCAAACAATACTGGAGATCAGTGTGGAGATTCCTCAAAAAACTAGGATTAGAGGCTCCATTTGACCCTGCTATTCCCCTGCTGGGGATATACACAAAAGAATTACAAGATTCCTATCACAGTGACATATGTGCACCCATGTTTATAGCAGCTCAGTTTGTGATAGCTAAATCTCGGAAACAACCCAAATGCCCATCAACTCTAGACTGGATAAAGAAGATGTGGGTTTTTTTTTTTTTATAAAATGGAGTATTACTCTGCCAAAAAGAATGATAAGATTGAATCATTTATACTCAAATGGACATACCTTCAGGACATACTCATAAGTGAAATAAATAGGTCACAGACGTGCAAACATCATACATTTTCTCTGATATGAGAAACTGAAGTTATAAATGTGTTCTAGAATGCATGATTGATATTGTGAAATAGTAAGTATTCAAAGAGCAATGGGGTTTAGGGGTAAATAATGAAGAAAGAAAAAATTAATGTTAAAAGAAAAGGAAACAATGCTTGTGTATATAGGGGTGGGGGGAGTAGGATGGGTAAGGGAGGGGGAAGATGAGAATTAAGTTGTGTCATATACTGGTACAAATTCTCAATGTGGAGTATAACTGTGATGTGTATATATAATGTACCAATAAAATGTACCAATAAAAAAAGGAGGGGTGCTTTATGCACAACAGTATTATCCCCATTATGCTTTGGACGATGCCAGAAGTCATTCCTTGATGATTACCATCACAATCAAAGCTCTTCTTAAAGATGAAAAAATATTTGTTGCATCTTAATTAGATAAATACATCTATATGGTCACTTCTTATTGCTGGTCACTTATCCTGGGGAATGATAAGTTCATACTCAATGTTTACACACTGTGGCTGCTTTTTCAAGGTGAGAGTGAGGAAAGGAATGGGAGATAGGAAACTACTCGTTGATTTTAACTTTCCTTTTTAACTGACAGATGAAATTACACATATTTTCCATGGACAACATGAAGGTGTGAGGTATATAGATTCTGGAATGACTACATAATGCTAATTAGCATGTGCATTACCTCATGGATTTATCGTTCTGGTAGTGAGAATACTTTATACACCCTTTCTTAGCATTTTTCAGGGCTACAATATATTATTAACTATAGTCACCATGCTGTATAACATCACTTATTTCTCCTACCTATGATTAACTTTCAATCATAAGGTCAAATTTCACTCTTTATCTACTAAGCTATTGCCCAGGATTCCCTGCACCACATTGTCTGGTTCATCATCTTTGAGAACTGCATAAATTAGTCTTCTCCGAGTGGTGTGAGACTGGCTTGAGTCCTGACTTTGGCGTGAAGATCTAGGTTGCTTTTGTCCCAGGTTCAAGACGAGCTGTCCTGTTGACACAGGGCTCCCCTCCTCATCTTCACTGGCTCAGATTTTGTTTTGTTTTGTTTGGAGAGGAGTGACAAATAATCAAAACCGCTTATCAAAAGCAAGGAGGAAGTAACAGTTTACAGTATATTCTCTTTTTAGAATTTAACAACCTCACTTTTATTCCTTCTGTGGCCCACAGTGTACCCCCTCCTTGCATCTTCTGAATGTGGAAGACTTAGTGGAAATATCAGACCGATCCTCTGTGACTGAGGTCAAGCAACAAACTAATGGACCGGTTTATGAGTATATGGTGTTTGGTCTATGATCTTGCTGTATGTTCAAGCTAGATTGTCTTTTGAACCATCTTCTGGACCCAAATATTTTTTCAGTGAATAGAAAAAGCATAATCCTTCGATTGCTACTCATCGATCTGGCTTCTGGTGGGCTATCCTTTCATAAGGTGTCTGAGCAGAGACTCTTCTCAAAGCTGGAGAATGAACAGAAGTGGTGATACAGTAAACTCCACGGGGTCACACTTGTCTTATGTTCTATTAGGTTTTTAAAATTTATTTTTAACTGACACATAAAAACATAAAAATTGTATATATTAATAAGGTGCTGTGTGGTGTTTTGAGACATATACACATCAGGTGACATTTAAATCAGGTTAAACATACTTCTCTCCAGACATTTATCACTCCTTGATGGCAAGAACTTTCAAAATCTTTTCTTGTTGATTCTGAAGAATACAGTACCCTATCATTCTCGATGGTCACCCTACTGTAGTATAATAGCACTCCAGGACTGCTCAGTTCTACCTGTAACTTAGTCCACACTCATCAGTACTTCTCTCTCCTTCTCTCTCACCCTTGTCTCTTCCCCAGTCTCTAATATCCATTCTCAATTTCTCTGAGATCAACTTTTTTAAGATTCTATATTTGAGTGATATGTGACACTTGTCATTCTATGCCTGGCTCACTTTCACTTAACATAATGATTCCCAGCACCATCTATTTTTTTTTTTACAAATGGCAGGATTTTGTTCTATTTTTATAGTTGTGTAGTATTCCTTTATGTATATAAATATCACATTCCTTTTATCCATTCATGTTGCCATTTCTTTATTCCATTAGTTTGATTCCATTATCAGGCACTATCTGTCCTTAGCATGAACTACAACTGATTGGCCCAGGAAGAATTTTATAGAGAACTTTGACTTGACTTTTTCCTTTCTGAAACTGAAGGAAAGAGATCAGAAACTCTGTGTTCATTTCTGTTGGTTGACACCTATCAAGAGCGCTTTTCTTTGTGAGCAGAAACACCTCACAAAAGCCAAAGCTCCATGTAAATGAACTTGTCATTTTGTTCCTGGAATGTTTGTTCCTGCCTGTTGGTGGTCATGAATAAAGTTTCTTGTGGGTTTATCTGATGTGAGTTGGTCTTTGGCTTATATCTCTCTTATATGCCCCTCTGCTAAAGGAATGCAGTTTTCTGAGTCTATCCACAAAAAAAAAAAAAAAAAAAGCAATAAGGGTACATAGCTCCACAGCATAATGATAGATCAGGTGGTTTAAATTTGATGCAAAATTCAATAAGAAGTATATTCTAATTTAACTCTCATTGATTCATTCATTGTCAGAACATTCACTCATTATCTATTATGTAATCCATACTGTGTTAAGCCCTGGAGAATGTAAAGTGACTAAGATAACTCACTCTTGAAAAGTGCATGGTCTAGGGAGGAAGGCAGGTGAACAGTTATCAGGGAGCTAAGGGCTGATGCAGGATGAACAAAAGACTCGAAGTAAGGGTGATGGATGGTGAGGCCCAGTGTTTTATAGTTCCATGAGAAAATGAACTTGATTTTCATGGCTTCAAATCCACATGGTCTTCCTTGGATATATCTTTTCAGTAAATTAAGAGACTTCAATAAGATTTCCTTCCTTTTAAGGCTCTGATGCCCAAGTGCAGAGAAGGAGAGGAAAATGATAGATTTTTGCTCACATGGCTGCCTGATGGGCCATCATCATCAGAGTCGACTCTCTAGCATAACTCACTGTTCTTTTCTCTTCAGTGGCACACAGGGCACTGAACACTTTCACGGGGAAGCTAACAGATGATGAAAATCTCTCCCTAACAGAAATGCAGCAAAGATAAACTCTCTCTTACTTTAGATTTATTTGACTTTTGGGGTGCAAGTTTCAGGAAGGAAGGGCTACAGTTACCTTGAAAGGTCTCATTATGCAGAAAGACAGCATTTGAGAAAGAATAAAAGAGAAGAAGGGAGAAAGAAAGGAGGAGGAGAGAAAGAAGGAAAAGAGGAAGGAAGGGAGGAAGAAGGGATGGAAGGAGGCAAAGCTATAGTATTCAGAATAAAAAAATATTTTCTGCTATAGAAATTAACTACAAACCACACAACATCAACTAACATAAAAATAAAAAAATGGTGAGGGAGCTAGCCCACATCTTTCTATAAGTCTATCACCACTTTATGGTCATCCATTATTAAACATACTGGGGCTATTCTCATCTTGCCCACCTGTCTATACATTAGAAAAAGAAATCTGTTAATTTATATGTGGCAAATTCCAGTTTATGGAGCATGCTAGTCTCATGGGAAAGTAACCGGATTTCTGGAGGCCAAGTCCTATGACCACCATGAGTAATTCTCCCATTTTGAAGAATTCCAAAGTCATGTGAACTCTTGACAAGGTTAAAGGAGATCCAAACACTGTGTCTTGGTAGAACATCCACTCTGAGGACTTCAACCTTCTTAAATAGTCTATTAAATCCTAGCAGTTCTTTACTATAATCAGGCCAAAAAAAAAAGAATGAAAGAGAGAGAGAAAGGGAGAGAGTTAGGAATTACTAGAAGAACAGAATCAATATAAAATATATGTATAAATTATACATGGGATTTATGAGGTACACTTACAAGATCAAAAGGGAGGTGTTCCAGTGGCTGTCTGTGGAAACTGAGGTGGAAGAATCCAAAATGGCTGTCTGTGAGCTGGATAGGCACAGGATCCAGTGGCAGTTGAAGGTCAAAGGCCTGGAAGTTCACTGAAGAGTCACCAGTGTGAGTCTGTGACAGAAAG
>PVIC010051886.1:0-12342 GCA_004025085.1 Thryonomys swinderianus | reverse complement strand
GGTAAATACCGGATCTTCTTGTTGATATGAACACCGGTAGATGCAAATGAGCTCTAGTAGTATGACAATCTTTTCAGAATGGGAAATTTCCAAAGGAAATTTGGTGTGGGGATGTAATGAGGGGAAGGAATAAATATGATTCTGAAAGAAAATAAAAGAGCATGTATATAGGGGGTGGGGAGGTGTGGGTGGGGATATGTGTAAAACTGAGAATTGACTGTGTCATATATTGGTACAAATTCCCCAGTGTTATCTGTGAGTGTGAGATGTATGCAAAGTGTATCAATAAAGAATGCAACTAAAAAAATCCACTGTGTAACCAAAATTCCCTATATTGTTTTGCTGTGATTTTCCCCAAGGAATTTATCTGTCAAAGGTTATCAATACTGAAAGAGGTTCCAGAGTTAGAGGAAAAATTCCTATAAGAGATCTACTGTTGGTTTGATACAGACAGGTTCCTAGAGGACTAAGTTTTCCTGCCGTACTTCACATAATTACTGGTAAATGTTTAGATTTTGAACAGAAAACTGAAGTGGACATGTATAATGCGCACCAAAGCATTGTCTTCTATTTCTGCCATCCCACTGATTTTCTGATGCCTATTTCTATTAAACTCATAAATCACCATTTTAGTAATGATCCGGCAATAAATGTTTTTATGTTTGGAGAAAAGAGTATAAATTTCACAATGATAAACCAAGTGGGATAATTGAAGAACTGCACCTTGAGAACAACCCATGTACCATTCAGTGGGACACACATTACCTGCCATGGAGAAAACACCATAGCTTCTCTGTTTCTCATTGGTGGCATTTCTACTTGGTGAAGAAGCATCGCGTGGAGGGCATGGGCTACCGCAAACACAGCATTGTATATATTGTAACTCCCATCCTTCATGGCCATGTCAAAACGATTCACAGGCAGCCAGGCCAAAGAGGCATTAGGGGTACAGTTGTTCAATGTGCAATCAGAATCAGAGAATGAGCAATGAAAACTATTGTACCAATAAGAAGTGAGGTAAGTGTCTTCTGGGTACTTGAATGGGTTTGCTGCTCGCACAAAATCTGTGAAACCTGAAATCTCCTCATGGTGGTTTGAAAAAATCAGAGTCCCATGGAATGAGTCAAGTATAAAACTTTTACCAGCCATATCAGCATGCCACTGTGAATTTGTGATCCAGACTCTCCAGGTGATTATATATGACTCTATGGCATAGTTGGCATCATTGAGACCATCATTATCATAGTAAATTAGGACCACTTTGACTGCTGATATTTCCCCAGACTGGATAATATGCTGATATGCGCTTGGCATATAGGTTGTGAGTGGAGTTGAGAGCATTTTCACAAATGCTGCACACACTCTGTTCCTGCCCATCTCTGCTTGCAGGTCAGAGAGAAACTGTTGACCTTTATGACCTTCTGTAATGACAAGACCTACCCAGGTCCAGTTGAAATGAAGCATCAAGGACACCATGCCAAGGGCCAGAGATGTATCCTTTTGGGACACCTGATAGAGAGAAGGAAACTGGCCGTTTTCTTTCAGCATAGGGTCAAAAGGACCAAAGGAAACCTAAGAGGAAAGAAAATTGGAAAATACATGAGGCAGAATGCTGATATTGGGCTCGAGCTCATTCCTGAACATTGGTAATAAGTAGCTTCAAGTGATAGAAATAGATGCTTCCTCATTCTTTCTTTGTTATCATCTTCTCAGGACGTTTTTCAGAAAACAACCATTGAGATCACACTCTCAGAATCTCTTTTGATTTCCTCCTTTTCTGTTCAGAAAAAACAACCTATTAAATGTATATAGGCTCATTGTTTGTGATTATGTTATTCAAAAATGAATAATACAGTCATCTCCTTTCACCTTGTTATTCTCCTGATGATGACACCAACAAAGATATTTTCATTTCACAACGTTCCACCCAGACTCACCTGTGGAAACTTATAGAGTTCAATGAGGGCTCCAATTTGAGCAGAAATAGCCCACGAAGATTCTGTTAATACTGCTACAGACTTGCTTCCTCCCCGGCAGGTGTAATTGGGGATCCCATTCTGTCTTGTGAGCAAAATAAGGGAACTCTCCAATGTTCTCCAATGACTGTTCAGGAAATTATGGAACTCATATCCCAAAGATATGTTGGGTAAAAGATGAGGACTCCTGTTCACCTCTTCTATGGCAAAAATGAAGGCAAGAAAATTCTGGTAGCTGTTGGACTTAAGCCTGCATAGGGAGCATAGAGTTCTTTATGAAAAAGTTAATTCTATGATAACCTTGTAATCTACTACAATGCGACTTACAAACTGATTGATTGTGCGCTTCTTCTATATTCTTATATAAGGAAACTAAGTGCAAGTGTACTGGAATTAGCATGCTTTTTTAGAAGGTTTTTATAATCAATCATGTTTCATCACTTAGCCTTTTGGCTAAGATCATGTGTATAATCAATCATGTTTTAAGAGTAGAAATCTAATGAGTTATGTAAATATCCTTAAAATTGCCCGGAGTGCGTGGCCTTTTCATTTTGCAATGTGAGGATATACTGACACTACTCTCAGGAATGAAGTAGGGAGCAGATGTTGTCCTTTTTTTCTTCTCTTAAACTCAAAATATGCTGTAAATCTAGGCTATAAAGAAATTATATTTTAATAGCCAGAGAAATGTCAATGATATCTATGGTATTTGCAGACAATGCAAACTTCAATGTTAATGTGAAGGCAAGACTTATCAAAAGAATCAGAGAATATCACCACACACTTGTTAAGAGAAAACTCTAGGAAGATGAGTTCAGAATGATAAATATATATGCACCAAATGCTGGTGAAAATAATTAAATAAATTTCATTCAATGGCGTGATTTGTAACAAACACAAACACAATTGTAATGAGCTATCTTTTTTTACTATTACTTTTTTAATTGAATGCTTTATTGGTACAATTTATATATATCTCACAATCACATATAACATGGGGGAATTTGTACCAGTATATGACATGTTAATTCTCATTTGTACCCATATCCCTACCGACCCACACCTCCGCAGCCCCTTTATACATACTCTTTTATTTTCTTTCTGAATCATATTTATTCCTTCCCCTCATTACATCTCCACACCAAATTTCCTTTGGAAATTTCCCTTTCTAAAAAGACCATCATACTTTCTAGAGCTCATTTGCATCTACAAGTGCTGATATAAAAGAGAAGATCCGGTATTTGCATGTGCAATCTATTGATTTTACTCATTAGTGTGTTCTCCAGGTGTCTCCATTTGCACTTAAATGAATCAATCTTGTCATTCTTTAGGGCAGAATAATATGCCATTTATATAAAAAAAAACACATCTTCTTTATCCAGTCTCCAGTTGATGGTCATTTGGGTTGTTTCCAACACTGAGCTATCACAAACTGAGCTACTATGAACAAGGGTGTACATCTGTCTTTTCAATGTGATTTTAAAAATTCTTTTGGGTATATTCCTAGCACGGGGATAGCCGGGTCAAATGGGACCCCTAGTCCTAGTTTCCTGAGAAATCTCCACATGGATCTCCACAATGGTTGTACAAGTGTGCAATCCCACCAACAGTGGAGAAGGGTTCCTTTCTCCCCACAACCACACCAGCATTCATTGTTGGTTGATTTTGTAATAGCGGTCATTCTTTGTGGAGTTGGATGAAATTTCAGTGTTGCTTTCATTTGCATCTCTTGAGTGACCAGTGATGTGGAACATTTCTTCATATGCTTCTTGGCTGCTTTGAATTCTGACTCTGAGAAGTGTCTGTTCATTTCAGATGCCCATTTTTTTTTTCAGATGCCAATTTTTTGAATTGGGTCTTTAAACTTGGGGAGGCTGATCTGAGTTCTTTATATATTGTAAATAATAGCCATTTGTCTGATAAACAGCTAGTAAAGATTTTTTCCCATATTGTTGGTTGTCTTTTAACAGAGACACTGACTTCTTTTGCTGGGCAGAAGCTTTTCAGTAGGATAAGATCCCATTTGTTGATTCTTTCTGCTAGTTCTTGTGCTATAGAGGTTTTATTCATAAATTCTCTGCCTAAGCCAATGTCTCCAAGAGTTTTACCTAACTTGTTTTCCAGGAGGCTTATTGTTTCTCTTTTAATGATTAAGTTTCGTATCCATTGAGAATTTAGTTTTGTGCATGGTGAAAATGATAAGTCTAGCTTTAGTTTTTGGCAGGTTAAAGCCCAGTTTTTCCAGTACCATTTGTTAAAGAGGCTGTCTTTCCTCCATTGGGGATGTTTGGCTCCTTTGTCAAAGATAAGGTGGCTTAGTGTATCCGGGGTTGTTTCTGGGTCTTCTAATCTATTCCACTGGTCCTTGGGTCTGTTACTTTGCCAGTACCATGCAGTATTTATCACAGTGGCTTTATAGTAGAGTTTTAAATTGGGGATTGTAATACCCCCTGCCATGTCATGGTTGCTTAGAATTGCTTTTGGTATTCTAGGTTCCTTGTGGTTCCAGAGTAATTTTTGTATTATTTTCTTTAGCTCTGTGAAGTATTCCATTGGAATTTCAATTGGAATTGCATTGAATCTGTAAAGTAATTTTGGGAGTATAGCCATTTTGACGATGTTGGTTCTCCTGACCCAGGAACAAGGGATATCTTTCCACTTTCTGATTTCCTTTTCTATCTTGTTTTTCAGAGTCCTATAGTTTTCAGAGTAGAGGTCTTTCACTTCCTTTGTTAGGCTGATTCCTAGATATTTCATTTTTCTGGGTGCTACTGTGAAAGGGATTGACTCCACAATTTCTCTTTCAGTGAGTCTGTTGTTTATGTAGACAAAGGCTGTTGATTTTTGAGCATTAACCCTGTATCTAGCAACACTACCAAATTTGGTAATTAAGTCTAGCAGTCTTTTGGTTGAGTTTTTAGGACCCTCTAGATAGAGTATCATATCATCAGAAATAATGACAGTTTAACTTCTTCCTTTCCTATCTTTATTCCTTTTATATCTTTGTCTTGCCTGATTGCTATGGCTATTGTTTCCAGCACTATATTGAACAAGAGTGGTGACAACGGGCATCCTCATCTCATTCCTGACCTTAGTGTAAAAGGTTTCAGTTTTTGCCCATTAAGTATGATGCTGGCTGTTGGTTTCTCATAAATAGCTTGTATTGAATTGAGATAAAGTCCATCGATTCCGATTCTCTGTAGGGTTTTGACCATAAATGGGTGTTGGATTTTGTCAAATGCTTTTTCTGCATCTATTGAGATAACCATATGGTTTTTGTCCTTGAGTCTGTTAACATAGTGTATTACATTGATTGATTTACATATGTTGAACCAGCCTTGCATCCCTGGGATAAATCCAACTTGATCAGGGTGTATGATTTTCTTGATAAATCTGTGTATTCTGTTTTCCAGTATCTTATTAAGGATTTTTGCATCAGTGTTCATTAGAGAGACAGTCCTGTAGTTTTCTTTTTGGTGGGATCTTTCCCTGCCTTTGGAATCAAGGTGATGGTTGCTTCAGGGAATGTTTGGGGAGTACTGCTTCCCTTTTGATTCCATTAAAGATATTGAGAAGTACTGGTATTAAGTCTTCTTTAAAAGGTTTGTAGAATTCAGCAGTGAAGCCATCAGGACCAGGGCTTTTCTTTGTTGGTAGGTTTTTTTTTTTATTACATTTTCAGTTTCTCAGACTGATATTGGGTTGTTTAACATTTTTATATCCTCTTCATTCAGCTTTGGAAGTTCATGTGTCTAGGAATCTATCCATTTCTTCTAGATTTTCCATCTTCTTGGAATACAGATTTTCAAAGTTCATGTTTATTATCCTTTGGACTTCCTCTGGGTCTATGCTGATTTTCCCATTTTCATTCCTTATAGCATGGATTTGAGCCTTTTCCTTCCTTTGTTGATAAGTTTAGCTAAGGGTTTGTCGATCTTATTTATCCTTTCAAAGAACCAACTCTTTGATTCATTGATTCTTTGTATTGTTCTCTTTGTCTCCACTGCATTAATTTCTGCTCTGATCATTATAATTTCCTCTCTAGTATGTGCTTTGGGTTTGTTTTACTCCTCTTTTTCTAAATGTCTGAGTTTCATCGTTAGATTGTTTATTTCAGTTTTTTCTATTTTCTGAGTGTTGGCATTCACTGCTATGAATTTCCCTTGCAGAACTGCTTTCACTGTTTCCCATAAATTCCTGTATGTTTTGCTGGGGTTGTCGTTTAGTTGTAGAAATGGTTTAATTTCTTCTTTAATTTCCTTTGTGGCCCATTGGTTGGTTAACAGAGTGTTGTTCAATTTCCATGTGTTTGTGAGGATCTTGGAATTTCTTTTGCTTTTCAGCTCCAGTTTCAAGGCACTATGGTCTGATGGTATGCAGGGGATAACTTCGATTCCTTTGCATCTACTTAAGCTTGTTCTATGGACTATAATTTGATCTATTTTGGAAAATGGTCCATGAGCAGCTGAGAAGAAGGTATATTCTCTCCTTGTAGGGTAAAAAATTCAGTAGGCATCTAATAAGTCCATTTGCTCAAAAGTTTGATTTAACTCAAGTATTTCCTTATTGATTCTTTGTCCAGTTGATCTGTCAATTTGTGACTGTGGAGTATTAATATCCCCTACTACTATTGTATTCGTGGTTAACTGGCTTTTCATGTCCAGTAATGTTTATTGTATATACTTGAGTGTGTTCAAGTTTGGTGCATAAGTATTTATGATTGTTATTCCCTTCTCTTGGATCATTCCCTGTACAAGAATATAGTGACCTTCTTTATCTCTTTTAATCAGTTTGGGTTTGAAATCTATTTTATCTGCAAACAAGATAGCCACTCCTGCTTTTTTGCAGTTTCCTCTGGCATGGAGGATTGTTTTCCAACCTTTTATTTTCAGTCTATGGGTTTCCTTCTGAATTAGGTGTGTTTCCTGTACGCAGCAGATTGTAGGATCCTGCGTCTTTATCCAATCTGCTAGTCTGTGTCTTTAATTGGCCCATTGAATCCATTGACATTAATGGTTATGACTGATATGGACATATTCAGAGCTGGCATGTTTACCTGTTCTTGGTTCTTTTCTCCTTTGCTTTTCCCCTTTTCTATTTAGTTTCTTGTTTGCCCCAATGAATTCACTCTCCTGGGTCTTGTGGGTATGGAATTTTCTGTGTTTTTTCCCAAGATGTTCTTTAGAATGTTTTGGAGTGCAGCTTTCGTATTTGTGAAGTTTTTCAGGTGTTCTTTATCATGCATGTATCTTATTTCCCCATCTATTCTGAAAGATAGTTTTGCAGGATACAACAGTCTAGATTGGAGGTTGTTTTCCTGCAGTGCTTGAAATACTTCTCTGCATGCCCTCCTTGCATTGTTTGTGTTGAAAAGTCTGCTGTGATCCTAATGGGCTTCACTTTGTAGGCGATTTTCTTCCTTTCTCTCACTGATTTCATTATTTCATTATTTTTTTGTGCGTCTGGAACTTTGATAATTATGCCTAGGTGTAGATATTTTTATACCACCTTGTTTTGGACTCCTATAGGCCCCTTTTATCTCTATGTCCAATTCTTTTCCTATGAAGTTTTTCTGTTGTTATCTCTGACAATAGCTTTTTTATGTCTTTTACACTCTATCCTGCTTCCTCAGTGACTCCAATCATTCTTATATTATTTTTCTTTGACTCATCTGGAAGCTGTTGAATTGATTTCTCATGGTCCCTTGCTCTTTTCCATAGATTGTACCTTTCCTGCTCATTGGCTGCTATGCTGTCCTCTGAGATTCAGTTCTCTGCTTCATTCATCCTACTTCGCAAGCTTTTTTTCTCTTCATCATTCCCTGGAGCTCTGCTTGAAGCTGTTTAAAAGGTTCCATAGCTCCTACTCTTAGGTTCTATCATCTTGCTGATCTCTTCTTTAATGATGTCTTCACTGTGGGCAGTATCCCTGTTTTGATCTCAGAGATGAGTTCTGAATTCTGTTTTACTAGATCTGCTTTAGTTACCGTCTCCAAGAGTCCTGGTGTTTTAGTTTCAGTTTGCCCTTTTTCCCTTTTCTCTGTATTTCCCTGTGGTGGTGATTTTTGTGTCTGTTTTGTGTGTGTGTGTGTGTGTGTGTGTGTGTGTGTGTGTATTTTCTCATTTCTACTCTTTTTGTTATTAATGCTATTCTTTCCCTGATGACATGGCAATGTTTGTTGCAGGGCTCTTTCTATTATCTGTGTCCCTTTGGACGTGGCATCTTCCTGTGGTGTCCTCCTTGAATCTGTAATGACTCTTAAGAGTTCTCAGTTCTGACATATCATTGGAGGTATTTCAGTAGAGCCATCCCATCATGTTTGTTACCATAGTACAATCAGTGCCAATATCAGTATTAAACACAGTAAATGAAATAAAAAGTTTATTTAAAATTCTGTTCTGAAGACTTTGAGCTTGAGTTACCTCTATGTCCATATGCCAAAATTTAGAATTAATCAGCAGTGTGTATACAACATGTAGATTGTAAATGTACCCCCCGAACCCTTTGGGGAAAAGAGGTCACTGGGGAATCAAGAAGATAGGGGGACAGAAGGAGAGTGAAATAGTGTTAGCAGATTAATGAAGATCACCTATACTCTAGAACCTCATATATGCCAGCAGGTAATAGAGGATAAAAGGGCATATATAAAACAGTACCAACTGTAAGCTATAAGACTGTTGGAGACTTTTCACACTATCTTATAATAGCACAGGAGAAGAAATATAGCAGCCTAAGAGCCTTTTACTTCTGGGTATTGCTTCTGACAGGAAGACATGTAATGATCTATCTTAATACCTCACCTTCACAAACAGTTCACCTAGATAATAAAATCACCTAAAACATCAGAATTGAGCCAAATTCATGAACAAATGGAGGTAGTCAATATCTACAGAATATTCCAATCCACAACATCTGAATGTACATTCTGCTTAAGTGCACATGAAATGTCTCCAAAAGCAGACCACATCCTAGCCAATAAAACATGCTAAGGAAATTGCAAAGTGAACTACTCCATGCACATTATCTGATCACCGTGCAATAAAACTGAAAATCAAGGATGAAAGAAACCACAAAATGTCATAAACACATGAACATGAAATAACACTGTACTAAAGAAGCAATGTGTCAATTTCAGAGTTGAAAGAAATAAAAATGCCAAACACCCAATATCAATCTGTGAATTTGAAAATGTAAGAAAGAAACTACTGATGAAGAACAGTCCTAGCCCTGTTGGCTTTCCTGCTGAATTCTACAAAACATTTAAAGAAGAATTAATGACACTGTTTCTCAGACTCCCTAATGAAATCAAACAGGAAACAGTGCTCCCAAATTCATTCCTGGAAGCAACTACTACCTCAATTCTAAAAGCAAAGAAAGACTCAAACCAAATTGTACTTTGGCCAAGCTCCCTAATAGATATAGATGCAGAAATTCTTAGGAAGGAACTGCAAACAGACTACAAATCATCAAGAAGATCATGCAGTCTGACAAAGTTAGATTCACACCAGGGATGCAAGGAGGGTTCAACACACATAAATCAATATGTGTAGTACACTATATGAATAGACTCAGACCATATGTACAAAAGTCATATGGTCTTATCAAAAGATGCAAAAATAGCATCCAACAAAATCCAACACCCATTCATAATCAAGTCCATGCAGTAAACTGGAAGAGATGTACTTTACTTCAACCTAATATAATATGTGTATGAGAAACCAATAGCCAACGTTATACTTAATAGTCCAAAACTGATACTGGATCTTTTCTTTGATATAAGCACCTGTAGAGGTAAAGGACCTCTAGAATGTATGATAGTTTCTGTAGAATTGGAAATATCCAAAAGGAATTTGGTGTGGGAACGTAATGAGGGGAAGGAATAAATATGATTCAGAAAAAAATAAAAGAGTATGTATATAGGGGGTGGGGAGGGGGTGGGTGGGCAGTGATGTGGGTAAAAATGAGAATTGACCTGTGTCACATATTGGTACAATTTCCCCAATGTTGTGTATGATTGTGAGCTGTGTATATAATGTATCAATAAAGTTTACTGAATAATGCAAAAACAAATAACTGATACCTTTCACAATAAGATCAGTAAAGGGAACAAGACATCCACTATCACCCCTCCTTTTCAATATAGTGCTAGAAACATTATCCACTGCAATTACACAAGAGTAAGAAATAATGGAATAAAGATAGGAAAGGAAGAATTTAAGCTGACTGTAACACAAAAAATAAAGATTCATACCATAGTGACATGTGCACACATATGTTTATAGCAGCCCAGTTTGTGATAGCTCAATCTTGGAAACAGCCCAAAGCCCATTGAGTGAAGAACTGATAAAGAAGATATGGGATTTAAATTTAAGATGGAATATTACTTTGTCATAAAGAATGATAAATTTGAGTCATTTCTACTCATGTGGACATACCTTGAGGTCATACTTATAAGTGAAATAACTAGGTCACAGATGTGTGTATACCATATATTTTCTGTGGTATGAGAAACTGAAGATGGAAATGAGTCCTAAAATGTATGACAGGTATTGTGAAATAGTAAGAAAATATTCAAAATGAAAAGAGGGATAGGGTTAAATTAAAAAGAGAAACAAATGTTAGTGAAAAAAGAAAACAAACTTATGTATATAGGGGAGAGTTTGTACAGAGGGCAGGGGAATGGGAAAAATGAAAATTATGCCATATTATATACAAATACAAATTTTCAATGTCGATTGTGATCATAATATGTATATAAAATGTACAAAATCAATTTTAGAAAACCAATATGTCACAGATGAAATGAAGAAAAATTTAAACAGTATCTGCATATACATAATAATGCTGATAGAACATACTAGATCTTGAATCAATGAATGCTCTGTAAAAGGTCTATTTATTTATTTATTTATTTATTTATTTATTTATTGTTTTTTGAGACAGGGTCTCGCTTTGTAGTTCAGGCTGGCCCTGAGCTCACTATGGTGCCCAGGCAAGCTGCCATGAACTCAGCAATCCTCCTGTCTCTGCCTCCCGAGTGCTGGGATTACAGGCGTGAGCCACCAAGTCTGGCATTGTGGTATGCGGTGTTGATTGTTGGTGGGCATGAGTCTCCACGCCCAGCATTATATATGGTTACCTGGGATTGAACTCAGGACCTTGTGCTTGCGAGGCAGGCGCAGGAACCCTTGAGCTAACCCTCCGGCCCTAAAAGGTATATTTATAATAGTGAAATCTCACATTAGGAAAAGAAGTAAAGTTCAAATAAACAACCTAATGCTGAACCATAGTCAGCTATGGAAAGAAGGCTAAGTCACAACCAAAGCTCCTACAAAGAAGATAAATTATAAAATTCAGAACAGAAATAAATGCAACTAAAAAACAAAAATAATGAATCAAAGAGTTAGTGCCTTGAGAGATTACTTAAAATTGAAAAATCAGCCAGGCATGGTGGCTCACACCTATTATCCTAGCACTCGGGAGGCAGAGACAGGAGGATTGCAGAGTTCGAGGCTTGCCTGGGCTACACAGTGAGCTCAGGGCCAGCCCGAACTACAAAGTGAGACTCTGTCTCAAAAAAAAAAAAAAAATTGAAAAACCCTCAGCCAAACTTAACTGAAAAAGGAGAGAAAAGTCTCAAATAAATGTAATTAGGAATGAAAAGGCAAAATCACAATGGACCCTGGCAAAATACAGAAGATTATTAATACTTATATTGAGAACATATTTTCTAATAAGATGGAGAACGTGGAAAAATTGGACAGATCCCTAGATACATTTAATTTACCAAAGTTGAATCAAGAAGATATAAAAATTCTAAAAAAACACAGTATTTATCAATGAAATTGAAAAAGCAATTAAAAACAAAAACAAGACAAGCCCATGTTCTGTTGCTTTCACTGCTAATTCTACACGGAAATTTGGACTTTAATGTCAGTTCTCTTTGAACTCTTCAATGAAACAGAAAGGGAGGTGAGAGAGCAGCCCCCACCACCATTTCAGATAAGGCAGACCTGGCACACACTTGGACACATAATTGGACTCCCGGGTCCCACCGTGGCATGGTGCAGAGGTGATGGTCTGAGAGTGATTGGTCCTCTCTCAAAAGCAAAGAGGGAAATTGGTGAATCTCCACACTGTAGGATGGGGACAGTGAAGCTCCAGGAGGTTCTCGTTGGCAGTCTGGTCTCCACATGCTGGCTGCTACCACGGCGGGTGTCTCTGTCAGGCTGCATGATATTATGATCGACAACTTCACCACTGTGCATGTGCTGCATCTACAGGAGCTCCTCAGCTGGCTCTCCCTACTGGAGAGACTGGCACAGAAAGAAGCTCAAACAGTGATTCAGGGGCATATCAAAGCATT
>PVIC010051885.1:0-12347 GCA_004025085.1 Thryonomys swinderianus | reverse complement strand
AGAGGGGCGGTGGGGGACATTCTGCCCGAATAAGTTTAGCTCCTGATTATTCGTGTCATTCTACCCGAGGGCCCAGGCATCATGGAGAAGGAACCAGGTATCCTCACTGTGTTCATTCTGCATTCTTGACTCATACCTATAGGTGCTGAAAAGAAGTAAGAAACTGTCTATCACAACTATGTTTTGAGATAGTTTCTTACATACCGACGGTAACACTGAGGCCAGTCTGAACACTGTATTCTGATGTCTTTTTACATCACAGAACAATTTCAGTTTCCTGTGTTGAATTCTGACACAACCCAAATCTTGTGTTACTGAAATAAAATCCATTTTAAGCCAAAAAAGTCAAGGTCCACTCAATAGCGACTATGTTTTATATTCTGTTTGTCACTGGAAAACTGATGTTATGAGCTTAACTGTGTCAACTCAATGTTCATAAGTTAAAACTTCAACAAATTTCAGTTCCTCACAGTGTGATTGTGTGTGAATATAACGAGTTTAAAAGTGACATGAATCGCTTCTCGGCCTTTTGGCTAAGATCAAGTGTAAAAGTGACATGAAAGTAAAATGAGGGTTTATGGAAACACTTGAATCCACTAATTGGTGTCCTTTAAGAAAAGACCTGGGCAAAGACACACAAAGATGAAAATCTTGTGTAGACAAAGGAGAAATACAGACACCTTCAAGTCAAAAAGTGAAGATTGAAAAGGAAAATAACTTAGTTCCTTATTTTCAGATCTCTAGTCATTTATGGAACTGTAAGAAATTAAATTTCTATTGCTTAACCTGTGTAGTCTGTGATATTTTTATGATAACACTAGCATATTTATAGACTTTTTTCAAAATGAGCTATATTTCATATTATTTTGTTTTTGAATAAAATAAAATCTGTTGAAGACAGTTTCTCATGATCAGTAGTCAGTCCAGTATTTGTTCATTTTTCAAACTCCAGCTTCTTCCCAGACAGTATCTATCCATTTACATTTGTGTATGTATGTAACTGCATGTTAAAAAGATAAAGATGGTTAGATACGTGTGCATACAACATACTTCTTGTATCAGCTAACATATAGGATGTTATAGGCTCCTATTTTCATCTGCTTCAGTTCCTGTTCTTTTTTTTTTTTTCTTTTTACAGTCCTTCTGAAGGGAAGTCAACTTACTTTCTTCCAAATTAGGATACAATGATATATATTAATTATTTTAAAAGATCTAAATAGAATTTTTATAGATACAAATAATGCTGTTCCCATGACAATGCTAGGATGTATCTATGACAACTGCACTGAACTTCCAATCAGCTGGGAGTTGGAACTTGAGCTGGCTGGCACTTAAGGGTGACAGTGTTGTATACTGAGATACACAGATGTGTCTAGATGTTCCCTACCAGGGAAAGTTCTGCTTTCCTCCAGGCATTGAGCATTTGACTTCTGATAAAATGTAACTTAGTTACTTATCTTGCATTAACCTTTGAAAATAAGGATGCCTTGCTTGCCTTATAGCTCAGGGAATCTATTTCTTTTTCTTGCTCCATTTTTTTATTGATACATTGTATATACACATCGTGATCACACTCAATACTGGGAATTTGTACCAGTATATGACATGAATTAATCCTCATTTTTTCCCATTCCCATACCTCCCCAACCCCCCACCTCCTAAATACACAAGCTTTGTTTCCCTTTTTTTAATTTCCATCACATTTTTTCAGGAAATCTTTTTTTTAGCTTGAAAAAATAATACTTGTACTATGCTTTCCAGGATAAGTAAAAGAGATATTTTATAAAGATGGGCTGCCTTGGAATAGGAATGTAGCTCGGGGTGCCTCACTTGCCTAGTAAATGCAATGTCCTGAATTTGATTCCCAAGTATCAAACGACAAACAAAAATGGCCTACCTGCAATCTCCATAAGGTAATAACAGAATGTCCAGTAGATAAAAAGCATGCTGAGGCACCACAGAAGTCAAGTAAATATAGTATCTGAATTAGGGATCCCATTCCAAGAATAAATAGCAATGTAAAATAGAAATTGTATTTCTGTGGCATGGTTACTTTCTTATTTGAAAAATGATTCACATCTCACTTAGTTTCCTTTACTTATACTCAAAAGCTTTTCATAATGAAAATCAAAGGGAGTAAAATCAAACTTTTGGAAGACACTTAGGTTTCTAACCTCTAAAAATGAAAAAGATATGAAAATACATCTCAGTATATTCTTATAAACTGTCAGAAAACATTGAATTATTGATGAATATAAAGTTTAAAATTACAATAAACTTTTAAGAAGTATGTTCCTGCCAAAAATAGGTCTCATTAAAATGTAATTTAGTAAACTTTTATAAATAAAAATTAATTGCATAAATACAACATAAAGTGTGTAAAATAATTTTTAAAGTTCTTATTATTTTAGTGTGCACTCTCATGAAACAAAAATGTAGCTGAATAATAATTAAAAAAAGAATAGGTTGAGAGTAAAGGTCCAAATCTCTCTCATCAGTGATAAGCATATGAAAATTTGGACTTAAATAGTCTTAAGTTTTATACTCAAAGAAATGGTCTTATCTCACTGATGGGTCAGCTTAAAGAAAATGCATTATAAAAATTAAAATTATTTAATGAGATAACTTCATGTTTTTTGAAGTTTTGTATTATCATAGCTGATTTATGTATTTCAAAGAATTTTGCCAACTTACCCCTATTGAAAAAAATCTAAGTAGATTTGGTATGAAAATGCTTTTCATTTCTCTCAATTTCTGTAAATCAAACTAAATCTTTGGTCTTCAAGATATTTACACCTAGTTAGATAGATAGGTTTAATTTGCATAGTACATTGACTTACATAAAACTTTCCCATTGGATAAAATAACCTGAACTTTCTGTTTTACTTGTAGGAGTTTTTATAGTTTTTATTGCTAAAAATGAGTTAAACGTACAGATGAATATAAAGTAAAATCTCTAGAAATTAGCAAGAAATTTGTTAAAATAATTTGAGCACTAATATACCAAATACAATATAGTAAAATATAAAATGATAATTGACTCATGTGAGAGAAGTGAGTACTAATGAGAAAAAAATTAATTCAAAAGGAGTTTCTAGAACCAATTAAGGCAAGTGCTATTAGAAATCCTGTAAACAAAAATAAAAATACTTCTATCAATATAATCCAGATAAGGTAAGGACAATATAAATGATAGTATTATTTTAGCTTTATCTGCATTCATTTAAGTGTCCACTTTAAAATAATAAATCAGTTGATTAAATTTGTTTGAAAATAAGAGTATTGTTTTAATTGAATTCTTTATTGGCACATTTTATATACAGCTATACAACTTAACTGAATAATAAGGCAAACCTTCCATTTATATCTACTGCTTCTTTAGCATGTCCTCTTGAATAACAGTCCTACTTGTCTCTCTTAGGCAATAAGATTGCACGATACAAGCAAAAATAAGTGAACTGTATTATCAAAATAAGTACCAGCCAGGTGTGGTTGCATGTGCCTGTAACCCCAGCACATGGGAGACTGAGGTAGGAAGATCAGCATGAGTTTGACAGCCAGGGCTACGTGTTGAGTCATAGGCCAGCCTAAACTGCATAGTGAGACCCTGTTTCAAATGAAGTAAAGCAAATAAATTATAGTCTTGTGATGATGTATCCCTAAGGTAATTTCAAACCTGACTATCTGATAGTTATAATGAAGAGAGCATAGGGTGCTACTGGCATTTAGTATCCAGGAATTTAACTGTACTAAAGCCCCACTTAATGCCAGAAGCCCACTTCTCAAAGAGAATAGCTGAGGAACCGGTTTCTTTCCTTGACATGATTTAAAGAAGTCTTCTCAAACAGGAAGTATAATCCCAAGAGAAATGATCTCTAGCCATTTTTTTTTGTTTTGCTTCATAGTCTATGTTGCAAAGAGTGGATATTTCATCAGACATTAGTGGACATTCTAAGAAACACAGATTGAACTACTATGTTTGCAATACCTCTTTCAATCTGTTGATGAAAACAAGAACTAGTCAAGATCCAATGGCTAATGCATAACATATATTTAACAAAACAAGTTTAATGTTAGTCTCTTTTTTTTTACTTTTGATAAGATGATGCTGTTGTTTGGATATAGTCTGAGTTGTCCAAGACTCTGTATTTTGAAATTTAATTTTCATCTTGAGATAAGTAGAAGGTTGAAGACAATCTTATCTTTTTAGAGTCCGAGCCTTGGGGAATTTATCAAGATTAGACAAATTCTTTGTAGTAGAACCCTCCAGGGTTGAATCTTAGAGACTTTATGAGAATAGAGAGACAGCCAAATACATGTGTAAATTCTGTCTTCCACCAGTTTGACACTTAAGCCACCCCTAGACTCTGCTAGCAAGAAGGGCAACACCAGATGCTGTCCTTGGTCCTTGAATCTCCAGAATGTGTGTCAAAATATTCCTCTTCCCTTTACAAAGTTGTACAGTCTCAATTATTTTACTAGAATAATGAAAAATTCCAAGAAGCAGCCTCACAATAGATTTTTTTAAATGCAAACTAGGACTATTTTTTTCAAGCAGGAGTAATTCATCTGGACAAAGAGAAAGTATTGCTTGATCAGCGTGAGTAGATTTATCAATATAATGTTTTCAAAGTCACTTTTATTGAGTCATTTTCTCCCTTACATCAAGAAAAGAAACTTCCTCAACATTGATTCTCTATTCCTTTGTTGCTGTTTTATTTACCATGGGTCACTTAACTGAACCACTTTCAAAGGCTGGTGTTAATTTTGGTACGTAAGCAGAAGTAGCACGTGCCCTTCTGGGTGGCTATGATCTCCAAAATCACCCTTAGAAAGTGGGGATATTAATGAACATGTACGATGTGCTCCCCTTTATCTATTTGGGATAGCTTTGTGCTACTTTCCCAGGAAGAGATAGAAGTTGGCTTCTACTACTTTCCAGAACATTTCACTTGTAAAGTGCATCCTTTTTTCCTATTTGAGAATGGACATTGTATGGCTGCCTTTGTTTTAAATGGTTGGTGATTTTAATCGAAATCAAATGCAATTAGACAATAATGTGGCTAGACTTGAGATACAGCTTTATCAGGAAGTAAAAAAATACATATATCTTAATGTCTTCCAATGTTAGCATATGTTTTGCCAAAGCAAGCATGTGGGTAATCTTAAAGTAACAGAAAAAATAAAATTTCATAAAAGTTATGCTTTTCTGTCAGTATTCCTTCTAGCCTTGTCTCTTTCTTTTCTTACCACTTTAGCTCTTTTTCTAACACTCAAGTTTTCTTCTTCATTCTATTTTTCAGCTGCTCACATAGGAGAATTTTCTCAGGATAATTCTTTGGGGAACCATAGGCCATTTCTTTCTGAGAAATAAAAGTTAATATGTTTTGCTCTATTAAAACAGAACCATGGAATTTTCTTAATATTTAAAAATTCACTCTAAAACACATATGAGGAGAAAGTGTTTTAAACTTCACATGCAATATAAGCTACATTCTTTGAAAATTACCCTTTCCACATTTTCTACTTTATAGGTTCCAGCTGAAAACTACTGGTGTATTCTTTTGCTAACATACAGTGTTATTTATTAATCCAAAGAGTATACTTGTTAGAAGGTCTTCTCTGGTCAAAGTATTTTTAGTATATTTTCAAACAAAGTGAGTCTCTTAGTATCTCTCCCCTTAAAACAGAGAAAATTTTGGACTTTTATCTGCCATAAATGTGACTTGGTAATCAAATCACCTCTCTTCCCTTTGTGAGTACTCTCCTTTTTCCTGCCATAGAGTACCTCGTGGCCTATAAAATAATAGCTCCTCCCAGACGTGCCTTTTCTCAAGCACGATGAGAGAGAATTAAACGTGGAACTCTTAACCTACCCATTTTACTCTATAGCCTTGGTACCTTTGAGTAAACAGTCACTGAAATCACTTTCAGCACTCTCAGAAATACTACTAATGCCATGCCCACATTATTTGAAGTCTTTTTATCCTTCAAACTTCTCATCTTCCTGTTTGCAGGCTTTAAAACAAGAATCATTTACTGAATGAAGATGACAGGTGAGAATTCTTATGTCACTAGTGTCTCTAGGATGAACACTTTTTATGGTTTCCACTGATTCCTATGGGAATGGGCTTTCCATGCTCCTGTTCGGAAGGAAAATTCCTTTCATGGTTTTACTTCTATTCTAAGTTTTATTGTATAATGTTCTTTATAGCATGCCAGTCCGGTTCTTACTACAACATTTATTTTTCAAATTTCAAGATCAAATAATACTATGGTGTATATTTAAAATGTCCTTGTAAAAATATGGGGCTTGGGGCTGGAGGGTTAGCTCAGTGGTTCCAGCTCCTGCCTCGCAAGCGCAAGGTCCTGAGTTCGATCCTGGTAGCCACATACAATGCTGGGCGTGGAGATTCATGCCCACCAGCAATCAATACCACATCCCACAGTGCCGGGCATGGTGGCTCACGTCTGTAATCCCAGCACTCGGGAGACAGAGGCAGGAGGATTGCTGAGTTCGAGGCTTGCCTGGGCTACATAGTGAGCTCAGGGCCAGCCTGAACTAGAAAGCAAGACCCTGTCTCAAAAAAAAGAAAGAAAAACACATGGGTCTTTATGGCTGTGTGAGCTGGAAGGTAATAGAAAGTTCAAGAGGTGGGTCTTAGAATAAGAAATTTATGTCCTTGGAAGTATCTCTTGAAGGGGATACTTGATATCTTTTTTTTAATTGAATTCTTTATTGGTACAATTTATATACATCTCAAAAATCACATATAACATTGGGAAATTTGTACCAGTATATGTCACAAGTTAATTCTCATTTTTACCCATATCCCTACCCACTCCCCCCTCCTCCCCCCTTTATACATGCTCTTTTATTTTCTTTCTGTATCATATGTATTCCTTCCCCTGATACTTGATATCTTGCAGTATCTCTTTTCCGTTCAACTATCTGTAAGCATAATTATATCCATACAGCAAGTTCCCGTTATATTTGAACTGTTCTTGTAGATATAAGAATATCTTGGTATAAAACCCAGTAAATTTAATTTCTATATTTTCTAATACAGAAGTGTTGTAGCTGAGTCATATATGCACCCAAGACATCAAAATGCTGATTGCTTTGTGATCACTTTCAATCTTGAAGTAAAAAATTTAGATTAATTGTCTTGATTTTTTTCCTAAAAAATTTCAGTCATTCAAAGATCTGCCATTCTTGGGCAATCTAATACTTAACACTCTTTTCTCAGCTCTTACAGAATAAGACAATTTTAACTCCATTCCATTTATATGCAGAGAATAACATGGTGTCATTTGGGAGCTACCTAGTAATATTCATACTGGTTAAAAAGACTCATTAGTTCTTAAGTGGAGGAAAATTTAACAAGCAGTTTTGATTTTCCTGCCAACAAGATCAAGGCAGAAAAATACTGAGGAAAACATTCACATTGCTTTAGATTATTGGATAATTAAAAAACTAAAAACATTTTACCAACTTTATGTCTTCAATTATAAGTCACACAAAAGTTCTTGAAGGACTTCAAATTACAAGCTATTAAAATATAAAAGAAAATTACATGCTGTGATTTTAGTTCTGCACCTACCTGTATTCCTCTGTTGATACTTATTTCTGTGAAATCACAGCACTTTAATGAATAACAATGAAAAACCTCCTTTACTTTTCTCACTGATTCAAAACTGAAAAAGGTGATTCATTTTAGGCCAAACATTTATATTTTAGAAGCTGTGCTTGGATATTTAATGAACAATTCTAAATTCTTAAAAGATTCATGTACAAGTTAGAAAAAACCTCGATAGAAAAGTAGAATAACTTAAAGTAAAACTAAAACTCTTCCCTTAATTATAAATCATTCATTTTATTATAAATTATATAATGAATATAAAATAATATATACAATTATAAATGATTTTTTTCATTTCCTGTCATATACTTAATCTATGAGAATTTTATATTTTTGTATTAACCAAAATATTCCTATCTTATTAAGATATGAATAATTTCTTGATTAGAGAACTAAAGTTAGAGCTTTGTTGTTAAAACAAGGAACTTAAATCATGTAAACCCTTGTGAATTTCTCTTTTGTCTAATTCTACACAGAAGACAAAAATTGCACCTTAAGACTTGAAGTAAACTTGGAAGACGGTCGTGACTGTGTTTAGAAGCTGCTGACTTCCTGGCTTTTTTACCCTCCTGGCAATTGTCCAGAGACAGCATTATAACTAAACAGGTTGGCCACCCCAGGGGCCACCTAAGGTCCCCCTTATTGATGGTGGTCAGCTGGAGCACCATCTGGTAAAAGCAGTTTTTTGCTTAAAAGATACTTAATGACACTCCACATTTTATACACAGTTAAATGTACCCTTCTTACATTTTTATTAGAATGTTTACTCTAATTTAAACAGTTGCGTGTTAGAAAGTTTACAGTACTAGAAGATCCCAGTTATGGAAAAGTTCACAAATGAATGATGTACCAATAAATTAAATTACATTTTAAAAGGTATATAAGGAATCATTAAGCAAAAAAAAAAAATCTTCACAAATGACTAGAGCCTCTGGAGTCTTAATTCACTTATAACTTCAATTTTCCTAAAATAAGTCATTACATTTTTGTAATCTCCTTATTGGCCACTGTAACACAACTAACTTTATCAAAAGGTGTACAGAATGGTCCCTTCTGTTTGAAACTGATTTGAAAGTACATCACTGTGAAGAAGAAAAAGGTGCTATTTTCATACAACTCCACTGACCTCAGAGCTTGCAATCTTCAGCTCAAGTTGTCTTTACTTAACACATATGTACCCACTTATATCATCAGAATTATGTAAAATGGGCAAAGCAATTGCTTTCTATAATGATTTATGTATGAAATTGTATATAATCTGTGAATAGATGAATAAATATACACATTTATAGATTAATGCTTATTTAATCACATTAATGCTTAGTACATTAATTTTTATAATCATAATAAAGCTTTTTGTCATATATTTGTAGCACCTAGAATTGTTCTGCCTAGATGTCTTATAGTAAATTTTATGAATTGAAACAATTACTCTCCTAGACTGACGGGGCCAGGTTTTGGAAGCTGCTCCCTAACATGGGAAGCCAGCATCAGTTCACCTCACTGCATACTCCTTTTCATCCTTCCCATGTAAAATTTAAATTACAAGTTGTTGTTACAAATAGAATTTTAACAGATCAATTATGAAATAGCATGTTTCTTTTAAAAATTGATTTTATTGGTACAATTTATACACACGTTATGATCACATTCAACACTGAGAATTTGTACCTAGACATGGCACACCTTGATTCTCAATTTTTCCCTTTCCCCTACGCTCCCTACAAGCCCCACCCCCTGTACACATAAGCTTTGTTTCCTTTTTTTCTCTCAAATATTTTCCCTTTTTTACTTTCTCCTAACCACTTGCACTAATTTCTGCACTAACCCTTATCATTTCCTCCCTTGTGTGAGCTTTGGGTTTATTTGCTTCCCTCTTTGTGGTAGTTTGAGGTTCAGTATTCTGTTGTTGATTTGAGCTTACTCTGTTGTCCTAGTATGGGAATTTACTGAGTATACAGGGGATAACTTCAATTCCTTTACATTCACTTAAACATGTTCTGCGAACTAACACGTGCTCTGTTTTGGAGAAGGACTCATAAGCAGCTGAGAAGAAGGTATATTCTGACTTTTTGGGGTGAAATACTCTGTTGAAATCTACTAAGTCCATTTGTTCAAAAATTTGGTTCAGTTCAAGTGTTTCATTATTGATCTTTTTTTTTTTTATCCAGATGACCTGTCAGCAAGAAGAAAGTAGAGAAATGAAGAATGAAAGAGAGGTCAGAAAAAAATAAAGAAACAGAAGCACAATAGCAAGAACAACAGAAGAAAACAAAGACAAAAAAGACCCCTGATGCTGTGGATCTGTCGTCTCCTATAGACAGTATGGACAGTAGCAGACTGGAGTTGACTACTCACAGGGAGGTAGCTGTTGTACCCTTCCTAGGTTCAGGCTATAATCCCCGAAATGAGCTCAGTGAATCCCTATAAGCTTGAATTCTACAAAACTCCAGGGTCCTGTAGGTGGGAAGGCAGGACTGACTCCAAAAACTCACCAATGGCTGGAGTCAATGGGATTTCTTCACTCTTTCAATAGGTGTTTCTCCCACCAGGAAGACAGGGCAGAGTCACACACCAAAGGCCTCTGCCCAGGTCTCAGTGCCACCACGCTTATTTAGTGTGCACAGACAAGTTGATGGAGTCTCTGGAGGCTCCTCCCCATGTGCTGATCCCATGAGAGGTCAGGGCCCAGATGACAATCAGTCTGCACAGACAAGAAGATGGAATTTCTGTGGGCTCCTCCTCCCACAGTGTTTGCGAGAGAATTCAGGGCCTAAGCACTGTGGGAAGTCAGGCCAGACTCATAGCAGAGGCCTGCCCGCAAGAACAGCCCTTACTCACAGTGGGCAGAGAGCTGAAATGGCATGTTTCCTACCTCAGACATCCCTGTTACATCAAGCACAAAAAGCCCATTTAATTTTAACTACATGCTATATTTTAAAATCAATGTGGCCTGTTTTCCAAAAGTGTTCACTAACTAAATGCTAAACAATTAAAAATCATCTTGTAGCAATTTGCTATTTTATAGATTTCACGTAAAGTCCTCACATTCCAAGGGGAAGACAAGATGTATCAGTGTGTTCCTACTATCCTTATTGTTTTGAGGGGTATTATTCACATTATTTTGGAACTGAAATTATGTGGAAGAGAAGGTTTAAAAAATACTCTGGAATTCTTATTATTTCTTCCAAAATGAGAAGTATGGTGCTGTGATTCCTCAGCATTTTGCTTGTTTCAAATTTTATTTGTATTTTTTAAAATTGATTTTATTGGTACATTATATGACATGTTACAATCACAATCAAAAGTGGGAGTTTGTACCAGTACCTAACACCACTTAATTCTCATTTTTCCCAATCCCCTGCCCCCAACTTCCCAACCCCACATTCACATAAGCTTTGTTTCCATTTTTACCATCAAATTTTCAAATATTAATTATTTCAAATTTCCCTTATTTGAGTGCTTGCACAACTACTGGTTTTGTAATTTTGCTTTTATATATCCTTACCTAAAACATTTACTGAGTAATTAATATTTGATTAAACTGGGGTGAAGTTGGATCGGATTACATTTTAACATTACTTTGCATATTATTATTATACGAGTATTGTTATAAGAAAGTCCTTTGTCTTTTGAGAGGTTATTTCAAACATCTATGGCTTCTGAAAGTGTAATTTGAAAGCCTGTATTTTGCATCAGTGCACATTCAAGAAACATTTAAGAATTTATTGTTTTTTGAGATGATTATGTGTTAACAAACTTCTTATTGCTTTGAAAATATCATTTGTGCTTGACAGTTGTGTGTGTGTTTCCCAAAGATTCCCCAGTATGTAATTACTCTCAGTTGATTTTATGTAAATACTGTTTGACAATTTCAGGATTAATACTTCCTGGCGTTTACCTGATTATCTTCCTGGCAATTTACATGTTGTGTTTATGAGTTCTCTAGATTTAAAGAATGAATTGACTTGATTGAGTTGAAAAGGGTTATTACAAAAATGCAAAGTTCACTAAATGGCGTTTACTTTTATAACATAACAGGTTTTCTGAATAATCAGAATGCCAGACTACTAACAACCAGATTTATTTTATTATGCAATTTAATCTGTTTTTCAAACTTTTATGTCTGAAATAGTAGTGAAGAAGATATTCTCTAAGTCACTTAGAATTCAACTTACCATGTCTTAGCATGGTATGTTAACCTGAAATAACTTCAGAGATTTTCCTTTTTAAACAGAAGCATTTCTGCAACCTCTAACTTTTGTTTCTTTTTCTTGCAATTTAACACGTAAAGTATATGAAGTCTTCAAATAGATTTTGGCATTTGTTATTTTTCAATTATTTTCAGCTCAAAATTATCATTAGGTGAAAAGTGCATATTTTCAGTGGCATATTCAGATATTATACAATGTTTACATGTACTACATTCATACATTATTTGTGTTAATGTATTAAACAGTGGTACTTCAGTTCATGAACCTAATGTGTTCCACAAATTTGGAAAACATTTGTGTTTATGTGGGAAGGATGGCTACAGCTATGTTTCTTACCCAACATAGAGTTTGCAAACAAAATTTTGCAAAACACTTCATTTGCAAAACAAATTGTACAAAAACAAATGTTTCATAAAGTGAGGTATATATATCAAATTTCTCCATGTCAATAACTTTACTTCTTTTAAACATTTTATGGTGGTTAGTTTTG
>PVIC010051884.1:0-12370 GCA_004025085.1 Thryonomys swinderianus | reverse complement strand
AGGCTGGCCCTGAGCTCACTATGGTGCCCAGGCAAGCCGCCGCGAACTCAGCAATCCTCCTGTCTCTGCCTCCCGAGTGCTGGGATGACAGGCGTGAGCCACCACATCCGGCATTGTGGTATGCGGTGTTGATTGTTGGTGGGCGTGTCTCCACACCCAGCATTATATGTGGTTACCGGGGATCGAACTCAGGTCCTTGTGCTTGCGAGGCAGGCGCCAGAACCACTGAGATAACCCTCTGGCCCAGCATTGTTTTTTTAAGGTCTAATTTACTCACATTTACCAATGTCTTGATTCTTCCTAGCTTCTTGCGTCCCACTCCTTCATTCTAAATTCAGTGTGTCTTACTGATGTACATCTTGTAAGAAGTCTCTGAGTGGTAATTTAGTCCTGGCTCCTAAGGGATTCTGTATATCTTTATTCTTAGAATTTAAGTCTGTCAAAAATTCTGAAAATCTCACGAGACCCCACTGCTTCCTTCTCCTCTCTGGCATCTCCTTTAGGACTCTGATGAGAACCCCTCTTCTGCACTCTCAGTGCTCGGCCCCGCGACTGGGCCAGGCACACACACCGTCCTGCAGACCCTCCCTCTGCCTGTGTAGTTCAGGCTGTTGGTCAAACCTGCTTTCTCCCCCATCACTATTTCCTCCATCTTTTGTCTCTTCGGGCATTTAAAAATATAATCCTTTCTGGACCGTTTGATCATCTCCCATGGTTAAGGTATTCATCCATGGGGTCAGCACCTGAGTGCCTGGGTCAGGAAAGATGGTGCACGCAGGGGAAGAACGACGCTGACTCCAACTGTCCTCTGATGGCCTTTAAATAGTGGTTCTAAATACGAAATGGCTGCTTGGGGGCGGTGCAGGGTGGGGACAGCAGACCCTCACGGAGCCCAAGAACTCCGCAGGCCCCTCTCCAGAATCACCGGGGTCTTCAGACTGAGTGCCTGCTCCCTGCCCCTAATCCTCCGAAAAGCACTGCACCCTTCATTCCAATACCGGGAGGGATGACATCCCTTAGGTGTGGTGAGCTAGAGAAGTATAAAAAGATGAAAACCGCTGTTTTAAGCATATGGAATTTATATCTTTATAAGATGAAAAACAAAACTGACCTTTTTCTCCCTAGCTGTCTGCTAGCTGTCCTATATTATGTATTAAATATATCTTTCCTTCCCAATTTGTATTTGAAGCTGACTTCTAAGTTACTGAAATACTACTGAGCTTTCTATTCAGTTCTATTGACCGATTCTTCTAATTTTATACCAGTTTCAAACGGTATTTCGATGTCTACCGCTTTGCTTTTTAAGTTTATAATAGAACTCTTTAAAAAAAAAAAAAAACATTTTTCACCCATTTCATTTTGTAGAGAACTCTAACATGGCTTCCCTTTGCAGAGTTCAAAAAAAAGGTAAAGGTTAAGATCTTGTATATTGCAAATTATTTTATAAAACATTAACATCTTTAAAGTATCTAATCTCTACACTTAAAGTCTATCTCATTAATCAAAGTACCTCTCAACCTTATGTCTTTTCAAAAATCTATCTCAATAAAATTGATTGCATGGTATTTTACTTTCATTAAGTATGGAACTATCCCTTCTTCCTAATTATTTTAAAGTACTTCTAATCATTTATAGTCAATTCTCAAGGGTTTTCTAGGTCCATCCAAAGCTATTACCAATTTTGAACAGATACTAAGTACATCAGGTGATTACATAGCACGTCTTACTTCATTCACTGGAACATTCCATGCACTATCCAGCTACAGCTGTGGCACTGCCCCCTCTTCCTGCCCTCTTCTCACCCATCTGTTCAACACTGGCATCAAACAAAATCACCTGAGACACGGGAGAGTAGCACTTGTCTACATTAAGTTTTTCAGGAAATGGATGGTACACCACCAAGATTTTCTATAGAGAAACACAGATCTAAATGGAAACAGGTCCACCACTGAGGCACTTTACACTAAACTACAAGGGAAACTCAGCAACTAGAATGTTCCACTGAAACCTGTTCTGTGCTAACCTCAAGCTCTCCTTCAGCTTGGCAGTTATGAGTTATGATTAAGTTATGAGAATGAGAACGAGAGCAAGTTTAATTCTTTAAGTGACAGGTGATCAAAAACAATGTTCTCACAGTCTGACCAGATTAGAATAAGATTCTAAAATGATCACTAATTAAAATTACAAAAGTATTCATATAATTCCATAAGACAATGAATTGCACTAATATTTGTTACTGGGGTTAAAATCAGTATGTACAAATTTACATTGAATTTGTTCTTAATTAAGTATGGCATAACAGAAAGGTCAATAAGGAAAATTAATTTGCATATATACTTGCCTAGTATAAGTAAGAGCCCTAAACAAATAAAATAGTAACCAGTAAGGAAACTATTCCTACTGAATGATAGTAAAAGGAGGGTGGCCTATTTTCCCAATGCTTCTCTAACACTTTAAATTTACCTTATTTTTAACAATGGTTCTACCCTTAAAATGTGGTGGAACAGGATATTTAAGAACTCTTCAGGATCTACAAGAAAATACAAAAAAAATGAGTAAGTCATAGGCAAAACTTTAAAATCATTCTACATTTTAATGCTGAATTTAATTTCATTCACTCAATATTACTTCAATTAAAAGTAGTTTCAAGATCTTCTGATAAAGGAAAGCTACAGAGGATATTTATATACTATGAGAAAGTCTTATGTTCTAATTCTGTTATAACTTTATTGCATTTGAAAGGTATAATGATTCACACAAAATGAAATAATTTTACTTTGGGCAGTTAAAGTGGGACAAAACCCGAAGTATCCCCTGCTTGTTCTTACTGTTCAGTAATTATCAAGCCTCTAGCATCATAGCTGGTTAAGTATACTGCTGAAAACTTCAAAGTCAGGGGCCGAATCTCTGCATAAATCCATTAGCTATGAATACATTAAAACACTAACCATAAACTTAATCATAGTCAGCTGCTGAATAACTCCCTCTTATGAGAAAAACTAAGGTTTCTGGATACATAGATGACTCAGTGCACCACAGAAAAGAGAAACAACTCAGAATATCACTCCTGGGTGGAAAGGAAAAACTTCTATCTATTCAAGACAGCAGAACTAAGGTCACCTCTTAAAAGGGTTCATTATCGCACATTGCTGTAAGTTCAGAAAAGAGAAAGAATTTACAAAACAGGGAGAAAAATGCAAATCATATAGAACCCAGCACACTAAGCAAGTACAGTATGCTACCCCTGAGCTATAGCACCAAGGTCCCCAAATCTAATTTAAAATTACACTAAAACTACAAAGACACACATTTTAGTTCATCATTTAGCATATTTACACAGTTTTAAGTTTTTGTCAATACATATGCTATAAAGGAAGATGGTCACCTTTTTCTTCAGAGGTAAATCCTGATGCAGCCTCAACTTTTTCAAGTATTTTCCTCAGTTTCATAATTTTTGTGGCACATACATATCCATATCTATGTTAGTAAAAAACTATTAGTTAACTGTTACTGGCATATACTACATCTTAATAACATATATATAATTTAAACACATCAAATATCAATAGACTAGGCAACTGAAGAATACAGTTAGACTTCTTATTGAAGTTGGAAAAATTACTACAAGTATCCCAGACACTATTATACACTTTAACAGTAGAATAAAAATACTCATAAAGTTTATGATGATTAAATTCTTAACTAATTTCTGCTTACAAAATTGTTTACTTTATAAAATAAAGTATACTATTCTAAGAGAGAAAGTTCTTTTCATAACAAAGAATGAAATAGCTAACAGGGGAAATAAGAAAGGGAACTGGTGAGACATTGAAAATCTACAATCAAATCAACCAACATCACTGTGCCATTTTCTTGCATACTTATCTGAGTACAGGACACATTCAATAAGTTCAATGTCAACCTTTTACAAAATTCCAATTTTACAAATGATTCCAAAAGAGACTTTAGTATCCACCATGGGCTTAAGAAGTGAGAGCAACCTCATCTTTTAGGTGTTTTTTATACGGCCTATCCATTCACTATTAACTTTCTTCATCCAACATACATTGAGCATCTATCTACTACCCATTACTCTAACCTGTTAGCCACTGGAACTATAAAAGGAGTAAGGTAAAAAAAACAAGATTATCTGCCTCTGAGAAGTTTGTGATAGAGAAAGCAAAGTTTCAGTATTAAACACAGCCACAAAGCAAAACAGAGACATGGGTGTACAAAGACAAAGACTCTAAATTGCTACTGGCCTCCTGACAAGTTTCTTATCATGGACAACCAGATCCACAGAATATTTCACATACTCTGTAGGCATAACATTCTGTGTGGCATAACAGTGGGTTACAACAACCCATCACATACTTTCTACTGTAAATTTGTACTTTAGCATAATAGTAGCCAGCTGTGCATCTCAGGAGTTGCACCTAGGGGATACAGGAACCAATTTTTGTGTTTATCCACTTAGTACAATGAATCGCAAGGTGTGTGTGTGTGTGTGTATGTGTGCAAAAATGTCAAACTGCAATTTTTACCCACATAATACTCCATTTAACAGATTTTGTGTTTATTCACCTGAGAATCACAGCGGGTAAAATACTCACACTAGGACCAGGGATTTAGCTCAGTGGTTCCAGCATCTGCCTACCAAATGCAAAGTCCAGTGTTCAATCCCCAGTACTATATACCACAATGCTGGGCATGGTGACCATGCGTGTAATCTCAGCACTTGGGAGGCAGAGGCAGGAAAATTTCTGTGAGTTTGAGGCTAGCCAGGGCTACATAGTGAGTTCAGGGCCAGCCTCAACTACAAAGTGAGACACTGTCTCAAAAAACTAAAAAAAAAAAATAAAAATACACATTCCACTCTCCTGTTATGTAAAACACGTATCTTACCATAATAGAATGTGGATGGGACTGACAGGAGCTGTGTCTGGGGAAGGTAAAGCCAATCTGTGGATTCACCCACTTGGCAGATGAATAGCAAGGTGAGTACAAGGTGAGTACAAGAGTTCCAAAACAGCAACAGGTGAATTTCACCCAGGAAATGCTCATTGTTAAATTTCTGTACATCTAGGATTTATTTTTAAAAGTTTTCTTTTGAATTTTCTGGTAGCCCAATTCAATACTATGGCACATGAAAAAACACATTTGCCACATTTGCAAGTTTTGGAGGGGGTCAAAAGTGAAATACCAGATTACTCATGTATGGATGATAATGGCTTAGATGTTGGCCATGTGAACTAAAGTTCCTATAACAATGAAATGGAGCCAAGAATAAAACCATACAGATACAGCAAATGCAGATTTCACTGATTCCGATGAAGAAAACTGCAAAATTAATACAGATCTGACTAAGTGAAATGGTACAAAATGGTCACACAACCAAATGGAATGATCCAATGTTAGACCTAGGTCCAATGTTAGAACTAGTAGAGATCTTGGCAGGAATGAAACCTATTGGACAGAATGCCAACACTGTCATTCAGTGTTGGAGGCTGTGACAGATGAAATTCTACAATATGTTGTGAAATACACAAATGCTGAAATACAAGTGAAATGTTCTGTAGGCACAAATTGCCATGCTCAAAATATATTTATTATGACACCTCACCAGCTGAACTGAAAGCATTCATAGGTCTGCTTTCTTAGCAGGGCTTTCTCATGGTAATCACAGGAATGTAAAGTACTTATGGAAAAGTGATATGGGTGGGCATGAGATCTGTAGAATAACACTGAAGAGATTTGGTTTCCTTCAAAACTGCCTTAAGTTTGATGGCAAAACCATTCCACCAAGAGAGAAAAAGAACTGATAATTTGGCTGCTACCTACTCATTGAGATTTGTGGATAATTGTAAAACAATTTACACACCATCTGAATACATGACTATTGATGAATAACTTGCAGCGTTTCATAGTCATTATAGCTTTAGGCAGCATATGCCACAAAAAAAACCTTCAAATTACAGCACAAAAATTTGTCCTTTCATAGATGTGAAGACTTACAATGCTTTCAATTTAGAAATGCATCCTGGAACTCAACCATGTCCTTACTCTTTAGTAATAAAATGAATGATGTTGTGAGTTTAAGTCTAGGCTGGGCTACATAGTGAGTTAACGGCCAGCCTGAACTACAAAGCAAGACCCCGTCTCAAAAAGGGGCGGGGGGACATGTTGTTATGTGTGAAGACTGCCATAGGTGGGCTAATTGAAGATTACTTTTTTTAATTGAATTCTTTATTGGTACATTTTATGTACAGCTCACAATCATGCACAACATTGGGGAATTTGCACCAGTATATGACACAAGTTAATTCTCATTTTCACCCACATCCCTACCCACCCATGCCCTATATACATGCTCTTTTATTTGAAGATTATTTTTTGCAGAGTTCTATTGGTATTTTCATTGTAGTTCAAATAGGAATTTATTTCTATTGTCATTTTTAGACTCTGTACAACAAGAAACAATTGTTGAAATTTTTGATACTTTTTTAATAAACAATAAGTATTAAAAATTCAATATTTTATTTTTAAATTTTTCCCGTTAAGTATTCATTCCTTAACATGATAAAATTAAAATTAATAATTTATCAATAGAAATATTCTAAAGAATAAATGTGGGTATTATACACCCATAACAATGCAGCTTTATGTTAAAACTGGCATCACTAATGAACTTATGGTATTTTAAAAAGAAGGAAGGAGGTAGTAACATGCCTCATAGCAGTGGTCACAAATCTATAGCACATGCGTTTCGGCAGGCACACAGAGCCTTCTCTGTCAGCGTGCAAGCCAAGTCACTCTGACACTCAGGCATCAGACAACAGTCATTATTTTCTAAACTAAAACCTCAGGACTCAGGTTTAATTGCAGTGTTGGCACTTTACGATAAATAAGTAAATTTGGGGTTGCAGTTTGGGTGCTCAGTCTCTAAAAGATTTGTCACGACTGCCTCAGAGTTTTCAGTTTGATTTATTTTGTTCTAGTATCAAAATAAAAATTGAAAGTCTGTTTAAAAGTTTGCCTAAGATCAAATAATGTGAAAAACAGCACTCATAATTCTCATAAAACCTAAGATAATTATAAAATTTAAGGAAAATAATGTAATTGAGGAAATTTATTTTTTATAGTTTCCTTTCCTAGTCACATGATACACGAGGTCATTTGAAATGCTCATTAAATTCCAGGCTTTTTATGATCAAAATCTTATATCTGATTCTCTTAGTTTTAATTGTTAAATAAGAAAAGGAGTTCACAAAACTTATATTTAATGTACTACAGCCTATAAATTTGAGTTTTCTCTCTGGGCTCTTGAATGAACAAAACTGTTTTATGATTTGTGGCCACAATTCTTCACAGTTTAAAATTTATAGCATGAAAA
This sequence comes from Thryonomys swinderianus, assembly GCA_004025085.1. Taxonomy (NCBI): domain Eukaryota; kingdom Metazoa; phylum Chordata; class Mammalia; order Rodentia; family Thryonomyidae; genus Thryonomys; species Thryonomys swinderianus. The sequence goes on along the minus strand of PVIC010051884.1, from coordinate 4,977 downwards.
AAAAATTTATAATGTGATATTAACAGTACATCACTAGTTCCACTAATCAAAAGTCTTTACAGATGGTCTCTGTCACTTATATTTATCCCATTATAAATAGGTTTCTGTGACCCAAAAAGTAGATATATTTGTAATTCATAAACTAGGAAATAGAAGGAGAATCACCTTGGTTAAGGAGATAAAGGGAAGCCTAAATATATTTCTTTAAACAAAAGGTATATTATTAAAATGTATTTCTTGGATGGAAATATTAAATAATAGTCATTCTATAAAGAAATAATTTCCCCTTTTCCTTTTCTTTCAAATAATATTAAGTTTGAGAAGCCAGACTACAGCACTTCCATAATTAGCATGATTACTGTTAGGAGCAGAGCTACAATAGATTATTTCAAAAAGATAAGAACCGTTAAGTATATAAATCAACATCTCTAAATCTGTTGCAATTGCTAACTTGTAGTATACTTTACCAAAATGGTTTATATCATTTCATGGAACAGCCTATATCCTATATATCAGTGAGACAGGAAATTAAATAACCAACAGAAGTACAAGAAAGATTTTTTAAAAACCGTGAGAACTAACGTTCACCCATCTCTGTATAACGTGTGAGCAGAGCATAAATCAATTCCTGTACCAGAAAGGAGCAAGCAGAACATCAAAAGGCAAAATATAAAATACTTCTACTTACATTCTCAGAGGGTTAACAATTTCTGTCCTCAGTAGCTCTTGGGTTTCACTGTAATACTCTACATCATTCTTTTCTTTAGGTCTAAGTAACACAGTATCCAGAACCGAACTAAAAGCAAATAAGCTGGAAAATAAAAACAGTATTTTTTTTCACAGACATCCCATTTGTCAGGAAAGATTCTAAAAAGAATCATGGAGAAAAAGAAGCAAAATCTAAACAAGAAACAGCATAAACATCTAAGTGTTTTCATGAAGAGAGGCCTAAAAGCCCTGTAAAGACATCTGTAAAATTTAATCAAGGCCCATGACCCTTCCACGTGAAAAAGGCAAATTACAGACCGACACTGTTAAAGGATAAAAATATGCCCAAGGATATTAAGGAAGCAAACTTATGTGCAAAAGCTAAAAGAGGGCCCACAAATCTGAGTCACACTGCAAACATGTAACATAGGAGGAAGTCTGAAAACTACTTCTCAGAGCAAACACCACACCATACACCATACTCCTCTCTCCCTTTGGTCCCTTTCCAAAGTCCCAAAACTCCTTAAGATCACTTGTTAATGATTAACAGCAGAAACTTGCTAGTATGGAAGAAAGTAGAATTTGGCTAACAGAGAATATTACATCAGTGCTATACAGGCTTGTTATGTCAACACTCCAGGAGACTGAAAGTACTCCGCCAGCAGAAGGGCTCACCAACTTTTTGTTTTTTTGTTTTTTAGTTTTTTGAAAGAGGATCTCCCTTTGTAGTTCAGGCTGACCCTGAACTCACTATGTAGTTCAGGCAAGCCTCAAACTCACAATCTTCCTGCATCTGCCTCCCAAGTGCTGGGATTACAGGCCTGAGCCATCATACCTAGCTCACTCTCTTCATTCTTTTCCCTGCTTTTCAAGTGTTAACATCCCGTTAACTTCCTAATTCTAAAAACACAGGGCGCAGGGCGGTCAAGTTACTTCAGTTTAATAGACACAGCACAATCCTCAGAGCCTAAAGATTCTCACTTCAACCTTCAGAGCCTAATAATTGTCGCTATGTTAAGTTGTTCCGTTTTGGAAAACAAAACAAAACATTTTTTCCAATGTTGATACGTATGCAAAGATACCACATTTATTCCCTTTAGATGTTCCCGGTATATCTTTCCCACATGTATTACCATCCTTCACCTCTTACTCATTAGTCAGTGCATTACAAGTCTTTTCCTTTTATTTTTTTAAGCCCCCCACACACCTTTTTTTTTTTTTTTTTTTGAGACAGGGTCTCGCTTTGTAGTTCGGGCTGGCCCTGAGCTCACTATGTAGCCCAGGCAAGCCTCGAACTCAGCAATCCTCCTGTCTCTGCCTCCCGAGTGCTGGGATGACAGGCGTGAGCCACCACACCAGGCATCACTGCATTACTTTTTAAGACTAGTTTTTAGTTGGAGAAATAGGAGAAAACACGCAAGCTTCCAAAGAATATGTTATGGAAGGCAAATCTCCCTTTCCTGACCCACCCCCATCCCTTCTCACACAGGCAGGTGGAAGTCTGTTTCACATACGGACACACAAGCACGCACATTCATACCCACACACACACATTCGGGGGACCTGCCCCGATCATAAACTCACCAAAATAAGGTTGAATCTAAGTAACAAGAATTGTAATGACCCTGGATACCTTTCTTCTTTCCAATCATTATCTCCAAACCTTCTTTTTCCATTTTTGGTGGAGTATTTTCTTCTACCACTTCACTTAAATAGCCTCCAAATGCTGAAATGTCAAAAATGAGAATGAAAAGAATTCTTTTAAGCTATTACAGTTATGTGTTTCTTCATTTTAAAGTATCTTTTGGTATGACATGAAATTCGTTTTTCAAACTTTGGTTAACTGCTGTTCAGCCTGTATTATATATAAAAAAAAAAACCTATTGTTCATTTTCAACTTCACTTCCTCCACAATTTCAAAAACACGTTAGAGTATTAAATGACATATAAAAAGCAACTGTCAAATAAAATACATTGCTTCCATTATATTTTATTATTTATCCAAAATGCTTCCTTTTCAAGCCTGAAAATAAAATCTAAAATGTTACTTCAAGGTTACAAAAAAATGTTCTTCATAAAGATGCATTTTCTACTTAGATCCGCTTAACCCTGGAGATGCTGCACCACGAATGCCCCGAACAGGGAAGGGGCAGCACCAGGAAACTCCCCATTCCAGTGCGGAGACAGCTGTCTGCCATTCACCAAGCTACCACTGCTGTCTTGACGGGACTGCTGACAGAGAGAGGTGCTTAAGCATCACAAGGAAGAGGGAATCAGTACAAAAAGAGGGGCACATTTCAACTTCTACTTCCTGTACTCCTGAAAATTAAACAGGAAAGGAAAAATATAACCTAGTATTTCTTAAGTCCCACTTTTCCTAACACTCTTAAAATGTCTAGTTCAATGAATATTGGCAAGAAAATCATTTAAGCACTACGCCATCCCTCCTATAACATGGCAGGAATTGGAATCCTTTGCAATGAGTAGACAAATGGAAAGTACCCACTACCTAAGGAGTTGCAGCGCTCAATCTGATTGGAGACAGGCTGCAGGGACGCAAACCTAGAGTCTGGCCTGCAGCTCTTGAGTTTCACGAACAGCGCCTTCTTCAGGGCACAGGTGAAATATCGCGTGCCCCTGAAGGTTCCATCTGTGCAGCCCGCACATTCATCCTCCTGAAAAACAAAGGCTTCCATGTGTTTATGTGCCCCTCACAAAGCCATCACTCAAAGAACGTAGGGCGTTGAAGATGTGCTCCTAGTTTACCCTTCTCTGATGTCCCTCTTTATTTTTGTACCGTGGACTGTATCAAGAAGGGGTTGTTGCCTTGGGCCACATGTAATGATTTAAGAATTGAATTCCTTAATCCTGCAAGAGGACCTCAGTGCATTTCTTCCATAATACACGCCCATCCCTTCCTCAGTTAACTGAATTTCCTGCACCATTTCCTCACATGGTAAAATGGAGGCTGAGCTGGGAAATGTAACCCAGTGGGAGAGCACGTGCCCACAATGCACAAGGCCCTGGCCCATCCCCAGCAATACTAAATAAATAAATAAACAAATAAATAAATAAAACTGAGGGGAATGAGGAAGCTAATTATTGTAACTCCTCAATGGTACTTATTAGTATAGGAATAAGCCCCTCCCCCAAAAAAAACCCAAGAAATATAAGCTAAATGCACTGAAATTCTCTTCTGATTATGAAATGTTGACAACTTCCAAAGGGAAAATCTTTCAAACTATCAACAGCTTAAAAGATCTCTAGGTGATGAATTTTAAAGCCATAATTGATACAGCTTTATGGAGAAGGATGCTAAGGAAAAAAAAAAAAGGTTTACTTTCCTTATTGCATTCCATTTAATAAAAGAAGCCTAAAAACATTAGCCTAAGAGCTAATTTTTATCCCTTGAATATAGATCAACTAACATTAAAATGAGTTAGCAGAAGCTTAAGGAGTAGCAAAGGCAAATCAGGCAATGTGTCAATATTTTTCTCTAGTGATGGTTTTTCTGACAAATACAATGATTTGCCAAAAAAAATTTTTTTTACAAAACAAAACAAAACACACACACACAGGAAAAATCTGCACAAAAGTCCATACAGAAAAGAACTGCAGTTTTTAGGTGAAATTAAATTACCAGTTCCAGGCCAGCTAATACTTCATTGAGCCCCGGCGGCTGACCGATCCAGCGGATGACCCCGTAGAAGGGCGGGTTCTCCTTCACTTCGGCCAGCGAGCCAACTTCCAGGCCGTGCGAGTTTCCGGAGGCCGCGGGCAAGGGCGGGCTCTCCTGCACGGGGGCGCTGTTCAGCTCGCCCATCACGGACTGCACGGACAGCGACAGCGGACTGTGAGCCATGCTGCCGTTGGTGTTGGGCATTTTCGTCAGACTGAAGGGCAGAGAGTGAAACCTGTTCTCGCTGGATAAGGAGTTCATAGAAGAGGGCTGCCGTGGTGGGGAAGAGTGTCCAAAATCTGAAGACAGCTCTGTGAGTGACTTCGCAGGGTCTTCTGCAACTTTAGAAAATTATTCTTAATTACAGAGACATACTGAAGAATATGGAATTCCCCTTACATCTCTAAAAATCAATATACAGATCTAGTGCAACTGCCCACCTAGCAGGCACTGAAACTGTTGAGCTAAATCTGCTAGGATTCTTATAGGCTCTACAAATTTTTTATCTCTACAATAGTGTTCTTGCTTCTTCTCTCTACCTCTAAATTTTTCTACTTTGGTCAATGGAACCCACTTGTTAAAAAAAAAAA
>PVIC010051883.1:0-12339 GCA_004025085.1 Thryonomys swinderianus | reverse complement strand
TATAACAGCTTTATATTCTTTGCTAAAAGGCAAAGGAATCAGAAATATATGTCTCAGGTTATCACTTTGTAATGTCCTTAGTGAACGAAGACCTCATAAATGTCAGGAGAAACATGTAACACTACATAAAAAAAATGAGGAAATACAAATGCTGAAGATTCATGAGTCTGCTATGGAGTCAGTAAAATGAGAAGGAAAGCGATTAATGGATTCCCTTTTTCCATCAAATGCACTTTTTCTGTGTAGGGAATGACCAGAGGATATAGAAAGGTGGCAGACTCAAGTAGAGTATCTGACGGGCTACTAATCTATAGTGTTTTTAAAGACAACAAGTTCTGTCAAAAAATCTTAAAAATTATTTTATATCCATGGACTAGAGCAAACATTCAGTCTGTAATGATGTAAACAAGTGGGCAGAAGTAGGTTCTTCTCATAATAAAATGAATACCAGTTAATAAATGGAGATAGAAATAAGATGTCACTATTTAGCAAATGCCACAATATAACTTGGCATGGAAGGGCATTCATAGGTGTTATGCTTGGGCAAAACATGTCTTCACAAGGACCTATCAATTACAGATGCAGAAATCTGTGGAGGAATCAGGCAGAACCACCTCAATTGAGCACCGAGTTCTGTGTGCATGGAGACACTGATGTCACATGTTTCCCCTCCTCCTTTCCCCTGTGTGGTTTGCACTGTTGTTCCTATCGTTGCACAAAAACCAAGTTCTAAATATGAGGACACAGACATGCCTAGACAGGCACTGTCTACCAAACAGCTGGCTCATGGCCTCAGGAAGTATCAGAAAGGCAGAGAGGAGACCTGTCTAAGTTCAGATGGACCGAGGAGATGGGACAAAATGTGGTGTGTGATACTAGCCCCAGATCCACCAAACTTTTCAAAAAATGACAGGGGAAAAACTGACTTGAGTAACTTCTGTAGATTAGTTTATAGTATATTATGAATATCTCTTTCCTGGCTTTGATGATTGTACTGTGACCATTCAAGATGTCTGTATCCATGGATGATGGGTAAAGGAGCTATCACATCTCTGGAAGATTTAAAAAATTTTGAAATAATTTAAAGTGAACATTAGAAAAATGTTCACACATCTGATACTCTATTATATCTAGTAATTGAGCCTGGACACAAGTATTTCTTTCTTTTCTTTTTTCTTCCTTTTTTTAAGAGAACGAATTTACTTGGCATACAGTTCAGAGATAATTTTCAATTCATAATTGGCTGGCTTCAAGGCAAGCATGGGAAATGGCATCACAGAGGAAAAAAATGGCACGCATAAAGTAGCAAAGATAACAAGAGAGCTTCAGTCCATCGTGGTAGAAGACAGCAAAAGCAGCTAGAGTGTTCATGGCATCCACAGTGTAGCAATGGGAACAAGGGAGAGAGTCTTAACCATGGTTCTCTGCTTTTTTTTTTTTTTAATCTTGCTCAGGCTACTTAGGGTAGGGAGGGAGCACTTAACCCCTTAATCCTAGTGCCCTTGAGTCTAACATTGCATCATGAATCAATTCTAGCTTCATACACCCTAGGTCAAGCCTATGACCAGATGAGGTTTAAGGGGAACATTTAGACTCAGTTCATAACATTTTACTATTGCCCCCCCCAAGAAATTACTTTATGTGAAAGGCACTTAGTCCATCTCTAATCATTGCCAAAGTCCTCATAGTTTCAGCATTGCTGAAAAGTCCAAGTACAAAGTTTCCTCTGAAATTAAAGACAAAATGTTAGCTGTAAGCCTCCATACTATCTTTCTGTGTTACTTTTCTCTTATCACTGAGACAAAACATCCGACACCCAAATTTAAAAGGGAAAGGGTTTATTTGGCTTATAGTTCAGAGAGGTTTCGGTCCATAATTGGCTGGCTCCAAGCCAGGTGTGGCAAGTAGGCATGCACAAGGCAGCAAAGGTAACGAGAGCTTCAGTTTATGGTGGCAGAAGACAGCAAACACAACAAGAGAGTATGTGGCACCCACAGTGTAGCAATGACAACAAGGGAGAAAGGTGTAACAGAGTCTTCCTGCCCCCCTTTGTCTTATTTAGGCTACTTAGGGTGGGTAGCACTCACATCCTTAATCCTAGTGCTGGACACAAGTATTTCTTGTATCTGGAAGTTTGTTTTTGAGAAACTTCTACTCACTTCTGTTTTGTATCATGATGGCTGGGAATATTTGCAGATTCTAAGCCAGTTATGTTTATCTTACTGATGGTCTGAGAGAATGACTTCTATAGACTGGGAACACTTGTCAGGCTTCTAGAAGGTACTGAATAGTCAATTGTGACTCTTATGGGCTAAAGGAAATATCATTTACAGTTGAATAGTTTCAGGTTGTAGTGGATGTATGAGCAGGTGCAGTCTTTCCCAGGCCACTAGCTGAAACCAGAACTAATACCCAGTAGGCAGCTGACAGTGTCAAAAAGCACCATGGCTGGGCTTTGCTCCTTGTTGACATTCTCAGAGCTGAACTTATAGGCATCAAAGGAAGCTATGGGAGATGAGCATGTATATACATGGGGAGATCACTGAACATACTGTCTATTCTTGTCCACAGTTCTATGGAAATGGTGACTCTAAAGTGCAAAGGTTGTGAAAAATCATGCTGGTTATTGTAGGTGGCATTTAACTGTGTTTCTAATAAACAAGTATATGTTCATGGGAGACTGGGAGCCTGGACAAAGTTTAAGCTTTTAAAAATAATGAAAATGAGTATCATACCTAAGTTACCTGAACAATTATTTTTTAAAAAGTATTGTGGGCCAGGGATTTAGCTCAGTGGTACCATGCTTACCTTGCAAGCACAAGGGCCAAGTTCAAACACCAGTATCACCACCACCACCATAAAAAAAAGAAAAAATATATATGGCGGTAAAAATAAGAAAACTGCTTCAGTACACAGTTCGGTAAGTGTTCACATCATTGTGCATCAAGATCTCTTGAAAGTTTTTCAGCTGACAACAACCAATTTCCTCTACTTGTCAGCCTTGGTTACTACTGATATGGGGGAAAATGTGTAACTCCCAAACCCTACTAGATATCCAAAGTGTGAGTTCTGGTTCTCCAAAATCAATGAATGAATTCCAAGAACAATGGTGCTTAAGCATAGGAAGAATTTATTGAAAGAAAGAAAATGGGTTTCCCATATATCTTGGTTCTCAAAGATGTTTTATGGGACAAAGTCACAAGGTGAGGCAGATTCAAGGTGGAGCAAAACTGTAGTTAACCAGTGAGATTACAAGTACAGTTGCTTAGGTAATACTGGTCCAATGAAAAATCACAATGTGGGACAAAACTATGATCAACCAATAAGATTACAAGTAAAGTAGCTTAGGTAATATTAATTAAATGGGGATTAAATGGGGAAGCAAGTCATGTAGTAATGTATAAGGAATGAACAAGAATTTCCAATAAGGGGTGGGTAAGGAATATTTTCTGGAAGGGGTGATTAAGATCTTGGTCCCCCACTCAAGTGATTGGTACCTATACGTATAATATCAATCATTGCTATTCATCCTTAGGGGATGCACACAGTGTGGTAATTTCTCTTTTACAGTACTGGCCTTCAGTGAATGTGTCTTGATTGTCCTCCATGTTTTCTGCTTGAGGGATGGGCCTGTCTATTTATGAGATAGCTAATTAATTTACCTACTTAAAATATTGTTAGAATCACCACCCTACAAAAGGACCTCTACACTGTGCCAGGTCCAAAATGGCCTCCTTTCCCCACATATGCCAAAGGCCAGCCAATCAGTAACTCCCTAACTTGTCACTTAGAGCAAGCCAATCCTGATCTGCCGCAATGCTGTCCCAGCCCCCAAGTCCCCATAAAAACCCCACTCCACTTCCCAACACCCTCTCTTGCCATTGTTTGAGGCAGTCAACTAGGCAGCTTTCATTTCCATCTTACCAAAGCCTTGCAACAGATGTTCCTGTTTTGGCTCATTTTTTTCTTTTAAATATTACTGTTTTACCTTCTAGTTTCTTTGAATTGATTTAGGTACCTCGTATATGTGAAATCATAGTCATTTATTTATTTATGAAACAGGGTCTTGCTTTGTAGTTCAGGTTGGCCCTGAACTCACTATGTAGCCAAGGCTAGCCTTGAACTCACAGCAATCCTCCTGCCTCTGCCTTCCGAGTGCTGGGATTACAGGCAAGAGCCACCATACCTAGCATTGTGGCATGTGATACTGGAGATTGAATTTGGAACCTTGCGCTTGTCAGGCAGACACTGGAACTATTAAGTTAACTTTCCAGCCCATATTTTTTTTTTTTTAAAGAAAGCTATGTAATAGTCTGTTGTATGTACATACACATTTTCTTTATCCATTCATGAACATGAGTTGTTTTCTCCTTTTTGCTCTTATAAAAAAGCTGCAATGAATGTATGAGAGATTATCCCTTCTAAATTTTTTTTTTTTTTTTTTGAGACAGGGTCTTGCTTTGTAGCTCAGGCTGGCTCTGAGCTCACTATGTAGCCCAGGCAAGCCTTGAACTCAGCAATCCTCCTGTCTTTGCCTCCTGAGTGCTGGGATTACAGGTGTGAGCCACCATGCCCAGCCTAAATGTTGTTTTTAATCTCTTTGGCTGGCTTGCTGAAGGGGGTGTCACAGAGGGGTCTGAGGAGGGTCCCGAGTGGGGTTGGGTAGCCTGAATGCATCTGCAGGGAAGGCCAGAGGGTCATTGACTTTGGCCACAGAGAAAGCTTTAAGATTGAGTCAGTGAGAGGCATACAGAAGTTTTTTAGGCATAACTGAAAGCAGACATTCAGAACAGAGAAGAGGCACTCAGTTTTCTTTCTTTCTTTCTTTCTTTTTTTGAGAAAACTCCATTCTACTTTCTATAGTAGCTGTTCCAGTTTTCATTCCCATCAGTCGTACACAGGCTTCTAATTTTTTCATATCCTCACCAGCATTTGCTTTCTGTTCTTTAGATAGTAGCTTTTCTAGTGGGTGTAAAGTGACAGTTTATTGTAGTTCTGATTTCTCTTTTCCTGGTGGCTGGTGAAATTGAATATCTTTTCCTAAGCTCACTGGACATTTGTACTCCTTCAGAGGAAGGTCTCAGTTATTTGCTTGTTTCTATCAATTTGTTGCTGAATTGTAGGAGTCCTTTATACATTCCACTGTTAACTTCTTACCAGTTACATGCAAATATTTTCCTCTACTTTGTAGGTTGCCTTTTCACTCTATTCATTGATTCTATTGATGTGTGGAGAGTTTAAAGTTTTGTGTAGTCTTGTCTATTTTTGCTTTTGTTACCTGAACTGTTGTGGTTATATCCCAAAAACCATTGCCAAGTCCAGTGACACCAATACTTTTCTCCATTTTCTTCTAGAACTTTTACAACATTTGCGTCTTATATTTAGGGTTTTAGTCTGTTTCAAGTTGTTTTTATATGTAGTATTGATATATTGGGAATAGATGTAACTTCCAAATCTGCTAAATATATGAAATGCAAGTTTTGTTCTGTAATATCAAAGAATGGACTCTAGGGACAATAGAGGTTAAGAATAGGAAAAGTTTGGGCCAGAGATTTAGCTCAGTGGTTCCAGCGCCTGCCTTGCAAGTGCAAGGCCCTGAGTTCAATCCTGGTAACCACATACAATGCTGGGTGTGGTGACTCACGCCCACCAGCAATCAATACCACATACCACAGTGCTGGGCGTGGTGGCTCACTCCTGTAATCCCAGCACTCGGGAGGCAGAGGCAGGAGGATTGCTGAGTTCCAGGCTTGCCTGGGCTCCATAGTGAGCTCAGAGCCAGCCTGAACTACAAAGTGAGACCCTGTCTCAAAAAAAAAAAAAAAAAAAGAGTAGGAAAAGTTATTGGGAGAAAGATAGTTTCTGCTTAAGAGAGACAGAAAGAGGACCTGAAAGTGGGTTGCCCACCCACCTTGCTTCTCAAGGGAGAAAAGCCACAAGGTGAGGCATTTTCAACATGGTACAAAACTGTAGTTTCCTAGTAAGATTGCAAGTACTGTCATTTAGGTAATATTGATCCACTGAGAAATCACAGGGTGAATGAAACTATGATCAACCAGTAAGACTGCGACAAGTACAGTCACTTAGGTAATATTGATTAAATGGGGATCCAATGAAAAAGTAAGTCACATAGCAAACATACAAGAATTTTCAGTTAGAGGTCTTTCCTAGAAGGGGTGGGTAGGATCTTGATTCCCCACCCAGGTGATTGATACCTATTTAGAATATCAACTACTGCTGTTTATATACATGGTGTAGTAGTTTCTCTCCTTTTGTAAAGTTGGCCTTCAGGGCCTGAGGAAATAGCTCAGTGGTTTGGTTGCCTGCCTGGCAAGTCCAAGATCCTGAGTTCAATCCTTAGTGGTGGAGGAGAGTTTGGCTTATGTCTCTTGATTGTTCTCTGTGTTGGCTTTTCAAGGGCCAGCTCTGTCTTCTAACTATGTGTAATCTATCTACAGTATGTAACCTATCTACAGTAGTATAAGGGATGGATCCTTCCAGATGGAGACAGTTTCCCCAACACCCTGTGGTACCCTGTCCCCTCATGAAGCCACATGCCTATTTTTGATGAGAAATTTGATCATCAGAGCACCTTGACCCTCATCTGGATCCTGGTCTACAGTTGTGCAGTGCAGAATATAGTGTCAAGGCACAGCTACAGATTTTCATTCAGCTGCACAGGAGAGTATGAGAGAAGACAAGAACGTGGCTGCAGTGCTGAAGAGTTTGGATCGTTCCACAAGCAAGAGAGCCCAGAAAGTTTTTCTAAATGAGATGAAGACATGCTCAGAGAGTCTTCACCAGAGGCTGGCAGTTTTTCGAAGAGTGTTCCCTCTGTCCTGAACAATGGTTGCCTTGATTAATTTACCAACTATCCCTAAGCAATGCAACTCCATGTGAAGTATGAGGGTTGGCACATGTCCCAGACTATCATTTCTCCAGTAAGGCAAGTTCACAGCTCCTCATTCAAGCCCTTCTAGCCTTGTCTCTTGGGGCAGTTGAGGGGCTCATTCTTTCCTCAAGTGTTGCCAGTGTCCTCTGGGCTATGAGCATATGGCTAGTGAGGAAAGAGTGGCAGCCAAATTCTGCTAATTACAAACACATCTCACCATTGCCTAGTGGCTGTGGCTCCATGTAGAAGAGGGAGTAAATCCAGGGCAGCATCAATTTAAGAGATTCTGAATCCCAGGAGAATACCCTGGCTTGATGAAGCCCTGAGACTAATTAACCCGAGTCTCCAGGCCAAACTGAACTTCATCAGAAAGAAAAATAAACACATAGCTCTTATGGACACAGTGCTCTCTGGTCTGGCCAAGCCTGAACAGCCAGGCTGATCTGGGGCTTTTCTGTATTCTTGACTCTCAGCAATAGCGCAGTGCTCCTGGGCCCTGTGCATGTGGGACTTCCATTGGCAAGAGCCTGGCTTGTCTGTACCATGGCCTTTCTCCTTCCTCAGGGTAAATTTAAACATCCTGAAGTCTCAAATAAAGGATGGCATTCCAGGCACACTGGCCTAAATTCCCATATCAGGAAACCTGCCTATCTTCATTGTTTTTCCTTTCCTAATTACACTTACATCACTGGCCTTCAGCACTGGAGAGATGACCTGTGTATGTGTTCATGTCACCCAGCACAGGGGACTGCTGAATCCATGGGATGTTTGGGTTTTCGTTTTGTGTATTTGAGAAAACTACATATCCTATCTATAGCTCTTCAAATTTCCTTCGATATTAATGCTCAAGACTGTGCAGTGCCCTATTGTTAAAGTTAACTTGAGTCCAGGATTTCCTCTACTCTAGCCAGGTGATTAGATATCATTTAAAAAGCCCAGGTGGGCTTATTCCATTCTGACTTCAGATTTGTGCTCATACAGTTTATGTACATAGGCAAGGAGCAGCTTCCTTTCAGTTGGCACACAGGAAACAGGAGGTGGAAATGCTGCTCTGGGCTCACGTTCTGCAGAGTAATAGTGGGAACCTGAGCTTTTCCCTCGAACAGGAAGGCAAACAAGTAGGGGTGTTTTTTTTTTTTTTTGAGACAGGGTCTCGCTTTGTAGTTTAGGCTGGCTCTGAGCTCACTATGTAGTCCAGTCAAGCCTCGAACTCAGCAATCCGCCTCTCTCTGCCTCCCGAGTGCTGGGATTACAGGCATGAACCACCAGGCCCGGCAAGTAGGGGTGTTATAATCACATCTTAATAATGTGTGGCAAAATTGTAGGATGGGAGGAATATTTAAATCATAACAAAAATGCCTAAAAAAGTCAAGTCTACATAACATGACCTCCAAAGACCCCAGAACAAAATCTGGAAAACCAGAAATGAAGTAGAACCTGTGGAGTGACACAGTGCGTATTCAGGAGCGACCTGATCACTGTATTCAGTGACGAGGTGTGATGTGGGAATAGTGGGAATGCTGGCTCCCTAATTGTTCATTTCAGAGGAAGAGGGCACTATGGAACCAGAAACAATTTTAGTCATCTTCAGAGTAGTTTTTGTTTCAATAAGATCTCAGTTTATATTAGAGACAGAAAAATTTTCCCTTCAAAGAAATTCTATTTAAGAAAAGAGCTGTTTTCCATTTTACCTTATCTCCCACTCTCACAGTTCTTAATGTCTGTTATTTTCCTTGTATCTTTTGAAGATCTTAGCTCTTTTCAGAACATCACGGAACTAGGCTGCATTAACAGCCTTGTCTTCATCCCTTACACATATCTGGAGAAAGATTTCCAATTGGGTGAGAATGGAGGGACTTCTCTCAGGTGACTGGGCCCCATGGAGAGAAATCTTGACAGTGTCCAAAGGCCTTGGACACCTTTGGGCTTGGGGTGGCCTGTCTCTGCCTACCTTCTTGACGAGGCTGTGACCTTGACAACAGTGAGGGTGCAGGAGTTACACTTAGTGATTTTTGTCCCCAGGCTTTCTCTTTCACTACTCTAAGTCAGTCTATTCCAGCTTTCTTCCACAGGTGCTGGGATGATGAGGCCTCTTATATAATTCTGTTTGTGGGATGCTCTCAGACTGAGAGCAGTACGATACCATGTCTCTTTCTGGTAGACTCCTGCTTCCCAGCTGTAAAGATAGTGTAGTAAACTAGACACAGGAGGCATGGTGATGGACATTGCCCAGACTGTTCTATCAGTGCCCTGTAACACACTGAAGCAGAGGGTTACCCTAGTTCTTTAAGACCTCCCCTCCCCCTCTACCTGAGCTCAAACTCAGGACCTTGCAAGGCAGGCATGGCACCACTGAGATAAATAGGTTCTTTGTTTTAACCTACTGGGAAGAGCACTTAAAAACTTTTCCATCTTGTTTAATTAGGAAAAGAATGATTGTATTAGAAGTTCAACTGATGTGCGGAAGTTCAGATTTATTCCAGAACTGGAAATGCTCAACTCTGACGGCTGATATCTGAACAGATTCTTATAAGGAAAATCTTATCTTTGTATTTATGTACTTGATCTGTATAAAGAATGCCTGTGATCTCTGTGCCTCCCTCAACGCTCTCTGTCATCCACTTTGGCACATACATGACTTCTTTGCAAATATAACTTACATTAATCCACTCTGAGAAGAATATTGTTTTTCTACTTATCCATTTTGTAGATCAAAATGCTTCCATATGAACCACTCATACACTTCGGATTTAAATATAATTATCTTTTTCTTTTCTCTGAGGATTAGGAGATACTTTATGAATATCCTTTCTAATTTAGAGCCTTTCATTTTACTCTTAGCTGAGGTATATTACTTCTTTGCATTTTCTCTTTTGCCTTGAAATATTAGTTTTAGTAATTTTCTGTGCTTCTAGTTCAATTACATAACAACCAATTAAACTGTGATCAATATGCTGATGAATTATTAGATTCTTCAGGTTCAGTTGCAGTCCTTTATGCTCATAGTGGTCGATGTTAGGACAGTAATATTTCTGCATCTAACAATTTGCTACCTCAGTCTGGTTTTCTTTTGTTGAAATGTAAGTATTGATTCCTACAGTGCTATGTGGCAGAAGTGGGATAGAAATGTAAAAAATGCTCAGATTTTATTCCAGCGATGTAAATATGCAGGTAACTATTCAGTCCTATGAAATTCAATATAATTACATATATAAATATAAAATTAATTTAAAAATGAAGAGCTGAACCTATAATTAGTCCTAATATGTATAGTTTTTTGTAATAAAGGTCATAAAAGTAAAAAGTAGCAGAATAGTATTTCAAAGTAAATAATTTGTGCTTAGTTGTAATAAGTATCTTACAGAATCCAATATAGCCACTCATTTTAAATAATGAAAACTGGGAGCTTTGCAGTTTTTAGTTTGCACTTAAAGATATTTTGGAGGTTGAAGTTTCATTGTTGATTGGCCTCTTTCAAGGACTAACCTTGATATATATCTTCTTGAATAAAGCATCACTAATTTTGTTGGAGCAATCTTTATTTTTTTAATTTTTTATTTTTTGAGACAGGGTCGTGCTTTGCAGTTCAGGCTGGCCCTGAGCTCACTATGTAGCCCAGGCAAGCCTCGAACTCAGCAATCCTCCTGTCTCTGCCTCCCGAGTGCTGGGATTACAGGTGTGAGATGCCACGCCTTGTTGTTGGAGCGATCTTAACATCACCAGCATCACCAGTGCCATCCTTTCTGGAATGCTGAATTTTGGTGGCTTGTAGTCCACGTGTGTGACCCTGTTGTCTTTGGGGATCTATGAATATTGATAAATATGTTTTAGCAGTTTTATTTATGCATGATATGAATCTATAGGGCCAGTTATTCCATTGTGATTTCAAATATGAGAAAAATTGAAATAAAACCTTGATATCTATGCCAGGCTAATTAAACTGGAGTGGAGCTAATGATTAGTCTCTATCCTAGTCTTATGGTCTAACTTGAGATTAGGCAATATCCCAACATTTTTTTTAGTGCATATACCACTTCTTTGTTCCTTAGACTATAGATGAGAGGGTTCATCATAGGGGTGAGGATGGCACCAAGCATGAAGAGGACCTGGTCCAGTAGGGGTCTGTGGTAGGAAGTAGGCCTCATGTAAACCAGCATGGCTGGACCAAAGTAGAGGCTTACCACTGTCAGGTGGGAGGAGCAGGTAGCTAGGGCTTTGTTCCTTCCCTCAGTGGAGTTCATTCGGTAGACAGAAAGGAAGATGAGAGCATAGGAGGTCAGGATGAAGGACAGAGGTATGAGTAGTACCACAATGCTTGTTACTACCACAGCCTTCTCATAGGCAGAGATGTCTTCACAGACCAGCTTTAGGATGGCCATAACCTCACAGAGGAAGTGGGAAATCTCTCTGGAACTACAGATGCGGAAGTGCATGGCATAGGCTGTGTGTGCGAGTGAGGTGAGGGCACCTCCACCCCATGAGATGGCAGCCATCTTCAGGCAGACCCTCTGGCTCATGATGAGAGAGTATCTCAGAGGGTTGCAGATGGCCACGTACCGGTCATAGGCCATGAGGGTGATAAGGATACACTCGGCAATTCCTAGAGTCAGAAAGAAGAAGATCTGAGTTCCACAAGCAACCTGGGAGATGTTTCTTTTTCCTGAAAAGAAGTCAGTTGCCATCTTGGGTACGGTGCTAGAGATTAATGTCAGGTCCATGAGAGCCAGCTGGCCGAGCAAGAAGTACATAGGTGTGTGGAGGTGAGAGTCCACCCAGATCAGAAGAATAAGCATGGAGTTTGTAGTGAGAGCCACACTGTAGATCAGGAGGATGGTGGACACAAGGAAGTTGATATGTTTCATCCCAGGGAAGAGGCCCAAGAGGAGGAAGTCTGTGTTTGAAGACTCATTCCCTTTATTCATACTTGTGCCTTAGCAGGAACTCACCAGCCCTGAAAAGAAGTCAGACTTGGAGATTCATGAAAATTTATTGGGTTATCTTTCTCAAACTGTTATTTCTCCAAAGCATGGACTTTCTGAAAATGATAGCATGTTGGCTAATTTCATGGCTAAAAAGAACTGACCCTGAATCCGTGATTCTTTTCTACAAAGAGATATGTTTCTGATCCAGTCCTCACCCATCTTTATTTCCAGAATGAATCGCCACCAGTCAGGTCAGTTAATGCCCATTCTCTGTCCAGTACTGGTAGCTCCGAGTCCACAACACTTTCCCCTCCTGTCTCTCTCATTGTGCAGAGGCCCCTGCTCCCCTTTGTCCTCGCACTCCTGAATGAACCCTCACAAAGTCCCTAGAGTTTGCCCAATGTCAGTGGACCAAACCCGAAAGTGCTGTGGGGCCTTGCCTAATGTTTAGGTTTATGCAGGAGTGCACACCTCCCCTCAGGAGCTGGGAAGCACGTTCAGCTCTGTGCACAGAAGGAAGAGAAC
>PVIC010051882.1:0-12345 GCA_004025085.1 Thryonomys swinderianus | reverse complement strand
CTCTCCCTCTCTCTCTCCCTCTCTCTCTCTTTCTCTCTTTCTCTCAATGGCTATCATCAGATAACAAGTGCTAGTAAGGATGTGGAGAAAAGGAAACACTTCTGCATTGCTAGTGGGAATGTTGAAGCAGTACGATCACAATGAAAAT
The DNA here is from genome assembly GCA_004025085.1 of Thryonomys swinderianus. Taxonomy (NCBI): domain Eukaryota; kingdom Metazoa; phylum Chordata; class Mammalia; order Rodentia; family Thryonomyidae; genus Thryonomys; species Thryonomys swinderianus. Next base: position 12,197 of record PVIC010051882.1, on the reverse strand, counting down.
TAGAATGGAGAGTTCTCAAAAGTTTGACTAGAAATTCCATTTGACCCAGCAATTCCCATTCTAAGAATCTTCCCCAAAGAGTTAAAGACATTATTTTACAGTGATACATGCACACTCAAGTTTATAGCAGCACAATGCTTACAGCTAAATCTTACAAATGGACTAGAGCTCATCAGTAGAGAAGTGGATAAAGAAAACGGTTTTGTTCACAATGGAGCACTATTCTGCCTTAAAAGATAAATAGTCATTTATAGGAAAATGGATACAACTTGGGAACATAATTTTAGGTAACATAAATCAGAGACACAAGTTTAAATATCACATGATTTTTCTAATGTGAGAAACTGAAATTATAAATGCATAATACAATAAAAGATAGAGAATAGGAAGTAAGGAGATAAATTGCATTCAAATGAGAAAGGGATTAAGGTATGGAAAGTGAGGAAAGCAGGGGGGGATTTAGAAAGGAATTAAGATGTGCTAGGTATGGGTACAACTCCCCACAAGGAATGTAATCACTATTTAATGCAAACGTACTAACAAAAAAACAAAAACTGATAAAAGAGGAATCAAGGAAGGAAGGGTGGAGAGGGTGAGAGGGAAAATCACTTGCCCTCAGGTAAAGCTGGCCTTGCTGCAGTGTTTACGGAGGGCATGCCAAGAGACAGCACTGGATTGCCTTCATTTAGGAAATTAGTTTTGTTACTTCTGCCCTCCCATTAAATGTAGCTGACTCTCAACTGACTGTGAGACTAACCAATGAATGTGTTGCTTGTATTACTGAATGAGCTAGTCAGCTTGCTGAGCCTGTATATTCAAACTTGTAACCAATGCAAGATGCCAAATACCTTAGCCAAAAAGTAATACACCTTGCCCCTCCTTGGGATGGATCAGTCTTCTCAGGGCGAGAGTGCAGGCTGACCCACTAGATTAAAAAAAATTTTTTTTTAAACTTTTGCTTTGCCTTTGTGGATCTTTGCCATGTTATATTTTCTCCAAGAGCAGCCTGAGCAAGCTATATTTCAGGGAATTTTGCTACAACAAGGGAGGGAGGAAAAGAAGATAAAAACCAAAAATCATTCCAACAAGGGAGCTGTAATCTGGATCTTGAACATCTCCAAAAAAGCCCAAGATCTTGGTCTCTGGGATAGCACTACTGAGAAAAATGGAGGATGCGGGGCACTAGGGTAGGTCTAAAATCATTGGGCTGTGTCTTCCAAGGGGATTATGGGACCTAGTCTCTTCCTTGCTCTCTCATTTTCTGACCTGGAGGTAGAGAGTTTTGCTCTGTCAAAGCTCCCTGGCATGATGGGCTGCCTCACTACAAGACTAAACCTATGGGGCCAATCGGAATCTGAACTGAGAGCCAGGATGAACATTTTCACTTTTTAAGCTGATTACCTCAAGCATTTGTTTTAATAATGGAAATCTGACTAACACACAACTTTCATTTTCTGCTTATCTAGCAAGTGTGATATGATGGTAAAAGTTTCAAGGTTGCCATTTGAAATTAGTGGAAGAGAGAAGTACTTCTTAAGCCAGGTCAGTTTTAGATATATGAATATAAACAATAGCAAAAAAACAAAATTTTAAAAACTGCAGGGACCAGAATGCTTCTAAAGTTTTATTTCCCAAGACAGTAGTCTACAAATTTGTTTAAAGCACAAGTAGTATGCTGAAAATAAAAGCTTAAATAACTGTATATTTCATTTGTGTTCAAGAATTTCTGTACTATCCTTATGCATCACCATTTATAAGATTCCTTTTCTCTATGGATTTTTTTGTCTTGTTTTTGGTGTTGAAAATAAAAAACATAAGGGCTCGAAGAATAAAGAGTGCATGCTTATATAGACACCACTAAAATGATGAATATTAATACCTTATATATTAAAAAATCTTTTTATTGCTTTTGATATTTCAGATAAGCTCAGACTCCCACTTGTCCCCATGTCCAGATGAATATCTTCCTATCTCTATAGGCAAGGCCATACTACAGTGAAAATTCACATCGTAAGTTTACCTCTCTCTTATAGATAGCTAGATAGACAGAGATATATATGTTCATATATTCACAAACCTATGTAGTATTTACATGTATTTTAAATTCATGTAAATGACTTCCCACTTTACAATATGTTATTTCTCATCTCCCCCCCACTCAATATGTTTTTGGGATCTATCCAGTTAATGCACGAAGGTCAAGCTCTCTTTTTTTATTGAATTATTTATTGGTACTTTTTTTTTGCTTTTTGAGATAGGGTCTCGCGTTGTAGTTCAGGCTGGCCCTGAGCTCACTATGCTGCCCAGGCAAGATGCTGCGAACGCAGCAATCCTCCTGTCTCTGCCTCCCGAGTGCTAGGATTACAGGCTTGAGCCACTACGTCCAGCATTGTGGTATGCGGTGTTGATTGTTGGTGGGCGTGAGTCTCCACACCCAGCATTATATGTGGTTACCGGGGATCGAACTCAGGTCCTTGCACTGGCGAGGCAGGCGCCAGAACCACTGAGCTAACCCTCCGGCCCTATTGGTACATTTTATAGACAGCTCACAATCACACTCAACATTGGGGAATTTGTACCAGTGTATGATTGGTTTTCATTTTTACCCATAACCCTATCCACCCCACAACTTCCCACCCCCTATATACATGTGCTTTCTTTTTCTTTTCAAATCATATTCTTTCCCCTACCACATTCCCTTTGAGTGGTTCCTATTTCACAAAATCTATCATACATTCTAGACGTCATTTATATCTACAGGTTCTCATACCAGAGAAAAGATATGGTATTTACATATCTCGTGATCTATTCAAGCTTCCCTTTTTAATGCCCTTCCAAGTTCCCAGCATATCAGCATAACATATTATATTCATTTATTTCCCCATTCATGGTCCCTGACATTAGATCTAGAATGTCTCCAGTGTTCTCCTGTGCTTAGAAACAGAGCTCTGGAAGATGACTGCATTATGGGTTAATAAACTTATCAAGCAATTTGTCCTCTAATGAGTCTAGTAGCTGAGGGTGCTTTTTGGGGTGGGGCTTGATTGGAGCAGGGTCCCTGCAGGTGTGACCTGAAAGGCTTCCTGGTTGCCATGACGTGAGCAGCTCTTTTTTGGCCAGGCCCTTCCACTGTGCCCTTCCTGCCTTGCAGACAGCCAGAGAGTCCTTCTTCCCATATTTCTTGGCCAAGAGTTGATTTTTCTGTATTGTAACATTTTTGCCTTTTCAATGCTTGAAAAATAAGTATCCCATTACTCAGTTAGTTTATTCTTTATATATATGCATATATTCAAGTGATCTACAGACTTAGAGCAAAAGGGAAACAAAACACATGCAATACAAATTAAACTGGTGTTAACCTAGAGTTGGGTGAAAACCAAAAAGTCAGTTTAAGAAAGGAAACACAACTGGGTGTGGTGGCTCATGCCTATAATCTCAGCACTCGGGAGGCAGAGGCAGAATTGCTGTGAGTTCAAGGCTAGCCTGGGCTACATAGTGAGCTTAGGGTAAGCCTGAACTACAAAGTGAGACCCTGTCTCAAAAAAAAACTAAAAAAAAACTAAAAAAAGAAAGAAAGAAAGAAAGAAAGAAAGAAAGAAAGAAAGAAAGAAAGAAAAGAAAGAAAGAGAAAGGAAGGAAGGAAGGAAGAAAGAAAGAAAGAATGAAAGAAAAAAGAAAGAAAGAAAAAGAAAGAAAGAAAGAAAGAAAGAAAGAAAGAAAGAAAGAAAGAAAGAAAGAAAGAAAGAAAGAAAGAAAGAAAAAGAAAGAAAGGGGACACACCTTTTCTGAGAAAATTTTTCTTTGGCCCAACCATCGGCTTCCTAGTTTCCCTTTGCCTGAAAAATCATCTGAAGCATTTTTGTTACATGGATTGTTGGCCTGCACAGAGGTTCTCATTTGACTTGAATGGGAGGATGAGGGTCTGAATTTTTAACAATCAACTTTTGTGTTCAGTCCAAAACATTATGCGGCCTCCACTTTGAGGAACACAGCTGAAAAAATAAAATATTCTCCAGGCATCATCTTAAGTTTTAAGCTATTATTTAAATTTTTACTTGTATCTTAAACATCTGGCTACAAACACACGTCATTCACTTTGGAAAAAGTCTTCCTAAGCCCTGTACTCTCTTAGTGTGAAAGCTGTTGACTAGGGAGTAATTTCTAAAATGCCTTCCAAGGCTCTTCTTCACCCATTCCTCTCACTGCTCACCCTTCCATACCCCACACCAATGACACATGATTTCAGACCATCTAACAGTAAACAACATTTCTCCCAGAAACCTGAAATTCAGATATCAGAGTACTCATTGAAAGTTAAATTTATAAATTTATAATTTGCCATAAGGATAAAATCATTACTCTTGAAAGCATCCCCTTAAAAGGTAGGTGATTTTCCAAATAAAAAGCAGAAAGCATAGGCTCTCAATCTAATTTATGTTAAGCTTAGTATGAAATAAAGCTGACAGTTGTAATAAACCATCTAAATGAAGTAATGTGAGGACTGAGGTATTAGAGAGTGTGGGCTTGAGTAGCAAAGGGAGGGAGCTTAATAAACACCATGCTCCAGCTCCAGTCCAGAAACTTGCCCCCAAATTCTAGCTCTGATTATTTCCTTGGTCAGAGTTATACATTAATTGAAAACAATTTTGCTCATATCATGTTTAGCCAATGGATTTGAAAAGGGAAGAGATTGCATGAATTGCTTTCAGATATATTCACTATGACACACAGTTAGCATGGCTATATATTGGCAGAATCTCTCTAAATGGTAGTCCAAATTATCAGAAGCTTCAAAATACATATTCTCATTGATTCAGTACTTTTGAAGTTGAGAATATAAGGTTGATAAGGGAGAACTAATCTATGGGGTATTTTTTAGAAGAATATTTATTGTAATGCTGCTCTTTTTTTAATTGAATTCTTTATTGGTACATTTTATATACAGCTCACAATCACGCACAACATTGGGGAATTTGTACCAGTATATGACACAAGTTAATTCCCATTTTTACTCACCTATCCTCTATATACATGCTCTTTTATCTTCTTTAGGAATCATATTTATTCTCACCCCTCATTACATTTCCACACCAAATTCCCTTTGGAAATTGCCTATTTTACATAAAATATCATACATTTTAGAACTCATTTACATCTACAGGTGCTCATAGCAAAGAAAAGATCCAGTATTTGCATATCTGTAATCTATTAATTTCACTTAGTGTGTGCTCAAGGTGTATCCATTTGCACATAAATGAATGAATCTTGTCATTTTTTATGGCAGAATAATACTCCATTAAAACCCACATCTTCTTTATCTAATCTCCAGTTGATGGGCAATTGGGTTGTTTCCAAGATTGGGCTATCATGAACTGAGCTGCTATGAACAAGGGTGTACATCTGTCTTTCCAATGTGATTTTTAAAATTCCTTTGGGTATATTCCCAGCAGGGGGATAGCAGGGTCGAATGGGACCTCTAGTCCTGGCTTTCTGAGGAATCTCCACAGAGATCCCCACAATGGTTGCACAAGTCTACAATCCCACCAACATGGAGAAGGGTTCCTTTCTCCCCACAGCCTTGCCAGCATTTATTGTTGGTTGATTTCGCAATCACAGCCATTCTTTGTGGAGTGAGATGAAATCTCAGTGTTGTTTTCTTTTGTACCTCTCAAATGACCAGTGATATTGACAATTTCTGCATATGCTTCTTGGCTGCTTTAACTTCTGCCTCTGAGAAGTGTCTGTTCATTTCAGATGCCCATTTTTGAATTGGGTCTTTAAACTTGGGGAGACTGATCTGTTTAAGTTCTTTATATATTGTAGATAATAGCCCTTTGTCTGATAAACAGCTAGTAAAGACTTTTTCCCATGTTGTTAGTTGTCTTTTAGAAGTGCCAGTGATTTCTTTTTCTGTGCAGAAGCTTTTTAGTAGGATAAGATCCCATTTGTTGATTCTTTCTGCTAGTTCTTGTGCTATAGAGGTTTTATTCATGAAGTCTCTGCCTAAGCCAATGTCTCCAAGAGTTTTACCTAACCTGTTTTCTAGCAGGTTTATTGTTTCTGTTTTAATGTTTAAGTCTCGAATCCACTGTGAATTTAGTTTTGTACATGGTGAAAGAGATAGGTCTAGCTTTAGTTTTCGGCAGGTTAAAGCCCAGTTTTTCCAGCAGCATTTGTTAAAGAGGCTGTCTTTCCTTCATTGAGGATGTTTGGCTTCTTTGTCAAAGATAAGATGGCTTAGTGTATCCGGAGTTGTTTCTGGATCTTCTAATCTATTCCACTGGTCCTTGGGTCTTTTACTTTGCCAGTACCATGCAGTTTTTATCACAGTGGCTTTATAGTACAGTTTTATGTTGGGGATTGTGATATCCCCTGCCATGTGGTGGTTGCTTAGAATTGCTTTTGCTATTCTAGGTCTCCTGTGGTTCCAGATGAATTTGTGGATTATTTTCTCTAGCTCTGTGAAGTATAGTGTTGGAATTTCAATTGGAATTGCATCGAATCTGTATAGTAGTTGTGGGAGTATAGCCATTTTGATGATGTTGGCTCTCCCTACCCAGGAACAAGTGACGTCTTTCCACTTACTGATATCCTTTTCTATCTCATTTTTCAGAGGATATAATAATGTTAAACAACATTTGAAAGTTTAGAGTTAATGCCACTATTTCTTAATCTTTTTAATGAAATTGAAAGGGAAACAGTACTCCCCAAATCATTCCTTAAAGCAACCATTACTTTGATTCCAAAGGCAGAGAAAGATCCAACCAAAAAAGAAAACTACAGGCCAATCTCTCTAACGAACATTGACACAAAAATCCTCTATAAAATACTGGCAAACAGAATACAGAGAGTTATCAAGAAAATCATACGCCCTGATCAAGTCAGATTTATCCCAGGGGTGCAAGGCTGGTTTAACTTACATAAATCAATCAATGTAACACACTATATTAACAGACTCAAGGACAAAAACCATGTGATCATCTCATTAGATGCAGAAAAAGCATTTGACAAAATCCAACACCCCTTCATGATCAAAACCCTACAGAGAATCGGAATAGATGGACTTTTTCCTCAATCTCATACAAGGCATTTATGAGAAACCAACAGCCAGCATCATACTTAATGGGCAAAAACTGGAACCTTTTACACTCAGATCAGGAATGAGTCAAGGATGCCTGCTGTCACCACTCTTACTCAATATAGTACTGGAAACATTAGCCGTAGCAATCAGGCAAGACAAAGATATAAAAGGAATAAAGATAGGAAAGGAGGAAGTTAAATTGTCATTATTTGCTGATGATATGATACTCTATCTAGAGGATCCTAAAAATTCAACCAAAAGACTGCTAGACTTAATTGACAAATTTAGTAGTGTTGCTGGAATCAAGGTCAATGCTTAAAAATCAACAACCTTTGTCTACACAAACAACAGACTCACTGAAAAAGAAATCGGGGAGTCAATCCCTTTCACAATAGCACACAGAAAAATGAAATCTCTAGGAATCAATCTAACAAAGGAGGTGAAAGACCACTACTCTGAAAACTATAGGACTCTGAAAAATGAGTTAGAAAAGGATATCAGAAAATGTAATGCTTCTCTCATAGTATTTAACAAAAGAACTATACACATGAATGTGACAATATATCATGAAGTTTTAATTATCTGTAAATAATTTTGAGAATTGTATTATTTTCACATGTACCAACAACACATTTTCAAGTAATAGTGTTTTCAGTGTAGTAGCACACTATAATAAATTTTAATTTTTCTTTTTGAGACAGAGTCTTGCTTTGTAGTTCAGGTTGGCCCTGAGCTCACTATGTAGTCCAGGCAAGCTTCAAATTCACAACAATCCCCTTGTATCTGCTTCCCAAGTGTTTGGGTTACAGGCGTGAGCCACCATGTCCAGCATTGTAGTGTGTGGTACAGATTGCTGGTGAGCGTGAGTCACCACACCCAGCATTGTGGCATTTGGTCAGCAGGGAACAAATTTGGAACTTTGCACTTACAAAGCAGGCACCGGAACCACTGAGCTAAATTGTTCACCAAGTAAATTTTATTTTAAGGCACAACTATCCATACAGAAAAAGAGTTAATCTACTATGCATATATATTTAAAATTCTAGTGGTTCTATTTATAAAATGGGATTACTGGTCTGTGGGGTTTTAAAATTTTATTTCTCTATTTCATATTTTTCTATAATTGGTATGTTATTTCTTGAAATATGATAAAATAGAAGCTAATGATTTGGGACATTAAAATTTTGGTCTAGTTAGACTCTTCTATTTCATTAAGGTGTATCACACATTCAGCAAACAGTATTTGAGTATCTACCATGTACTTTGCAACACTCCAGCGACCAAACAGAAGCAACACTGACAGCAGATACTCACCTTCCCTAGAAGTTAGGGCTGTCCCCTTAGAGAGTTAGGGCTGTCTCCTCACCTTTCCATGTACCTGACTTTCTAAGAAGATTCTAGAAGTTAACCTTGTGTGGAATCACCCAAATGGCTTGGTCAGCATGGTGATGTCACCTATCTGGAAACTCCTTCTTGCTCAGGCTTAAACTACCAGGCACTTCTGTGGGGCTTCTCGTTTGACACTTTCTCATGAAACCACAGTTGGAGCCTGACCTAACCCAGAGACAAAGGCAGTGTATGTGCACATAAATCTATACCCATTGTGGGTACACAGAGCTCCTTCTCAACTCCATTTGGAACCTACAAATCTGACAACACTATGAACATATTGTTACTGGTGGACCACTGTCCTCTCAGGTAGTATGACAATTCTTTCATTTCCTTTTCTCTGTTTCCTCTTCCCCTTCATCTGGTTAGTAAATCTAAGAAAACAGCCTAATGAAATTTTATGAACTTTCTATGTAACATAATGAAAAATTGTTTCTGTTGATTGTTTCTGCTTTATACAAAGACAAAGAAGAAAGGTAAAACATTTAGACAAAACTGATTCTGATGTGCTTCCATATCTGATGATTGGTCGGGGTCTTGTTTTTCATATACAGTTCATATTTTATCAAAAGTTAACTGATCAGGCTTAAGAGAGACAGAAGTCTTTAATTGTTTAGTTATTATCCACATTGTTCAGGTTACAAAAACCACCGTAATAGCTCTGCTAACAGATGGTGTTGAGCAACTTTGGTGGAGGTGGAGGGAATAAAAATTTGGAATAAATCCAGTATCTCATTACCACATTAGATCCACCTAAAATGGTAGAAAATAAAGTAGATAAAGAAAACAAATCTCAACAGAATGTTGTAGAAGCAACTGAGAATATGAGCACTTTCTTTGTTATCAAAAGGATAGCTTTAGTTAAATATTTGTATTTATGAATATAAAAACATCAGGACCATGAATACTGGGTCAGTTGAACTTATTACTGTGTACTGGGACTCTAGGTCATTTTTATATTATTCTTTGCACATAGTTGTACCTTCCAGCAATTTCACAAAGGACCTATGTACTTTTTAAAGAAAGCAAAAATGCTGTTAACTAAAAGAGGATGTGTACTTTCAGCATTCCACATTCTTAAAAATTTGGCAAGACTCATTGAGTTAACTTCTACTGATAGCAGTTTTATTTATAACTGGGCTGGGCTCCTTTACTACTTCAAGTCAGGAAAAACAAAACAAAACAGATCATGAATCCCTTAGCGTTTCATTTACTGATGAACTTCTCAAGCACTTTTAATGGTGTTGGTTATCTTGGCAGTGTGACCAGAGCTTAGCAGGCTGATGAGTCAGTTCAGGTCTCTCTTTTGATCGCTGCCAAAGAAATCTTTTCTCTTTTAGCAAAAGGTATCATAGGCAAATCCTGAAGAAACTGAAGAAACTTGGAAACTGTATTTGCTTGGAGACTGAAGTTCTCAGTGCTTCTTCTGCATAGAGAAAACACCTTTGCTGGAGAGAAAGTTCACTCTTCTTCCATCTTTGCTTTGCAGACCTGAGATTTCACCCCTTGACTACTTTAATCAGGAGTGAAAACAGTGCGAGTTCAGGGGAGACTGCTTTTGTTTCTGTGTCAAGCCTAAAATGCCCTAGCTAGAAATAAAAGGCAAGATTTCTGCTTTATCTCTTAATCCTTCTGAAAATCTCTGTCTTTACAGTCCCATCATCTTCTAGTGAAAAGTCTTAGACTCAGTTTTGTCTCCAGTTTTGTCACTGTTGTTGACCTATTTCAGCAGACTGTCAAGTTCCACAGACCTCATGAATCATTAAGGCAGCAGTAGTAAACTGGGCATAAAAAAATTCTCATTATTATTGACTATGCACTACAGACCCTGCTTGTCTTCCCCTTTTATATAGATTCTTACTTCTCTTAGACTGGAGGGAACACAAGTATTTTTCTACCAGAAGGTACTGAAATTATATCAGAACCAGCCCCAACTATGAGGAAGCAGTCTTATGAGCTAATTTCCCTTTGACTCAAACTCCTTTCTGTCAGGCTTAACTAACCAGCTGAATTTTATTTCCAAAGAACATGTTGTTTGTGAAGTCCTTTAACACATGGAGTTAAAACAATAGATTCAAGGAAAAATAATCTTCCAAGATTGAGTTGTTTAGTTTTAACCTCAGAAGGAAGGGATATCAAGAATGGGATTTCCTGGCAAGCTAATAAAGATGTTAGCCTTGCTCTAGAAAGACACTGAATTTCCTCACTTTATCTGAGTGGGTATCTCAGGTATGGTTGCAGGTAAGACAGATTTATTGTGTCTTATGCTCACCTTAAGGAGTTCCCAAACTATTTTGATTCTAGAGTGTTGACAAAGGTCACAAATTTCTAAAATAAAATGGAGACTTAGTGGAACAGACTGAATTGCTGAGGGAGATGGGCAATGCTGAGGCTTCTTGAACAATAGTATCATGGATTTAGGGGCTGGAAGTAATAACACCTAATCCTTTCTAGTTAAGTGCTTAATGTTGTAACAACGTGGCATGCTTAACAACCCAGTAAAATTGGTAACAGCTGGTTCAGACTCTATTTCCAACGAGAGGACACTGAAGTGAAGGTGTTATATAACTTCGCTACAGTAATTCAGGAAGTGAGGGGAAAGACTGAATTTTCAACCAGGTTAGCTGGTTTTCTGTCAATTGTTTTTACTGCACTATACAAGGGTCATATTTAAAGCTGCCACATCTAATTCAAAAGTGCCCTGTGACAGAAAGACATCTGCCATCAGTCAAGGAGACATTTGGAAGAAGACATTTGCAATAATGTCACTAAGTGACTTTATGTAAGTGCTTATTTTATGTAGGTGCTTAGAATGGATTATAATATTTTCTGCAGGCAAGGTGTACCCAAATCTAATAAAAAGAGGAGAAAAATTGTTCAGTGAATGAAGTCAAGCACTTTTGGGTTAATGCTCTTCTGTTTTTTTTTTTTCTTTTTCTGATTCTCTACACATTCCTCAACTTAACTAGGCTATCTCCACTACTTTGTGTTTTTTAGACTTGCTAATAATACCGCCCAAATCATTAGACTGTGCTATATATTATTATTTTTAAGGCTCTTTTAGACCTTCTTGGAAAATATCTTAAATTTAATACACACAAAGTCATCATTTTTTATTTTGTAGCTAATTGTTTTCAATCTTTGGAAAACCACTACTGTCCTCAAAGTTAACAAGACATATCTAAATAAAACAGAAAGCTTCAAGTTTTTGGAATTGTCTCAAGTCTTACTCCTTCTGGAATTGACTTTTACATTCAAGGAGAAATAGAATCATTTAAATTTTTTAATATCATAATTATTTATCTAGTTTTATTTATCAGAAAAGTTCTCATTTTCCCATCACTGCCATGAGTCTGACTTTTATATATTAATGGATATTTTTCTAGGGTGTCCATTACATTAAGTCTATGTCTGCAGCCCTGCCATAGAATCTTAATCATTTGACCTTCAAAGTGATTCCTGATATCACATATGAAGTGTAGGATCTTCTTTGCTTTTTGATTAATCTGTGCATAGAAGATGAACATAGTTTGTGTGCAGTTACAGCACCATTTTCTGTAAGGCTTTGGAGCATCCTTGGATTTTGGTCTTCACAGGGAATCCTGACATCACAGATCCCACACGCACTGAGGGAACAAGGATATCTTAATACATAAGCTGATGAAATGTGGACAATGAGAGGAAAACATCCTTTTTCTTTTGTTCGGTGGTACTGGGGATTGAACTC
>PVIC010051881.1:0-12357 GCA_004025085.1 Thryonomys swinderianus | reverse complement strand
CAATCTAAGTCACCCAGGCTGAGCTTGAACTTCAGCTCCTCCTGCCTCTGCCTCCCAGATTGCTGGGACTCCAGATGTGCCCTCCTGCCTTGCGTTATAGTTAAGTAGTGTATAACCGGAAGTACACAGGCCTTTACAAAAAGGCTCTCTGGAAATGTTGGCAGTGCAGGAATTTGAAAGATAACTCTTACAAGCAGGCAAAATGGGTAAGGAAGAGAGGTGAGGCGCTAAAGATCAAGGGAGCAGTGTCCCCAGAGGCAACACAGAGGTACAAAATCACTCAATGTGTTGTAGGAACTGTGATTCTATGTTTTTGGAGTGTGACTGGAAAAACGATTGCAAGGCGAAGTGGCAGATCATACTGACCCGGTCGTGAAAACCCTCTTCTTCCCAGTTAAAATGCTTGAACTTGAACTGTAGTGACTGACCTTGACAGGGAAATGTATTCCCCTAATATTCTTACTAAAACTATGAACTCACTGGAAAAATGCACACGCAAGATTCTGCTGAACGTAGCATCTAGAACTCTAACGCTGTTGGGGCCCCAGATCATCAAAACTCTTTCTTTCACTGAATGAGAATCACCTTGGGCTGTTTCATGGCTGTCTGTGGCCTCAGTGGGACAAGAGGAACAGGTAGAATCTGCTGTTTCTCTGACAGTCACAGCAAACAGACTCTGAGTGAATTTTCCAGTTCTGTTTATTGACAACCTGAGCCTTAGGAATCTGAAGTTATCACACAAGAGAGACCAGTGGAGTCCGAGTCATCTGATTTGAACATTGAGAGGAATGTGACCTCATTTTGAACCCCAGGAGGGCGAAACAGGATATATCAGTCTAATCGGATTTGCCTTTTTAAAACATTACTCTGGCTGCTTTGCAGAAACTAGATTGGAGAGAGGCCAATCTGGGTGTGGAAATAGAGAAGACCACTATAATCACAGAGATGATGGTAGCTCAGACCAAGGCCTGCAGAGCTTAGGGAGAGAGTTCAATGAATTGAATGTGCACAGATTACACAGACAGCATTTCAGAACTGAAACAAACAGAACCTCGTAATTGAGTCAATGCGGGAAGGCAAGAAGGGAGAGAGAGGCGTCGCAGACAGTCCCTCGGTTTCTGACCTAGGATGGGTGGGTGGATGGTAGACTCAGCCCTGCAGAAGGACCAAGGGGGCTCTGAGAGATGCAAACTTCGATTTCGTATGTGTTATGTGTGTGAGGGTCATGAGGCGTCCGAGGGGGTAAGCCAAGCAGACAGTTGAGTCAGGCCTAAGCTTCAGAAGCGAGATCTTGGTTATACGCTCAGAGTGTAATTTATTCACACACATGGGCAGGAATTGGAGCTTTGTGGTTAGAAAAAGCGAACTCTACTGAGATAATAAAGATAAGAGGACCTAGGATGCCGCCAGCCTTTAAAGGCTCTGTGGATGAGGAAGGGCAATTGCCAAAGCTGAGAATGGCACAAATAAAACCAGGAGAAAGAATGATGTCATAGAGATCAAAGAAGGAAACTGTTTCAAAGCATCAACTGTGTTAAATGATTCTGAGCAGTCAAGACAGAGAGAGGAAGGGCTGGGATTTAGCTCAAATGGTACCGCACCAACCTGGGATGCACAAGGGCTTGAGTTTGATCCCCGGTCCTGCAAGAAAGAGAGAGACAGAGAGAGAGAGAGAGAGAGGAAAATGTGTCAGTTTCAGATGGAATAGACTTTACTGAAAGTGTTTAAAATCTGGTATGAAATCGAACAGTTAGAATGAATGTCACCCTGGTTTAGGAGCAGGAAGAGAGGCACCTTGGTTTAACCCTTACTTCCGTGGGTAGATGATAGAAGATGGTGAGAAGGATCCGAAGCATTGGGCAAGACAGGTATTCAGGGGCTTGGGCAGTAACTCTTCCAAAAACCGTACAAAGGTATTTCAGTAGCTTTGTACATATTTGTGACACAACTGAACATGTTCTAGTTTTAGCAGAAAGAAATCATTGCCAGCACTGATAAGAGATCTCTCAGTGGAATGACTGGGGCCCCAGGCAGGTTCCAAAAGGTTGAAGGGGGTAGAGATAATGAAAGTAGATGACATCTTCCAAGATGTTCAGCTTTAGGATGGGCAGGATGGTAGCTGCAGGTAGCGTGGGGAGTTACTTATGTATTTTAAAAATGCAGGCAGAGGCTTGAACACGTGTTGGTCAGCACGGATAGAAGGCTCAGTCAGTTAGAAGAAGACATACTTCTTTAATACAAATAGGCTGAAGAAAATCACTTATAGATATTTATAGATTTGCTGGCCGGAAATGGAAGCCATCCTTTCCCAAAGATTTCTTTCCATTTTCCTGTGAAGTAAGAGGTGATGACTATTTGCTGAGAATGAGAGGGAATGGAAAGAGTTAGAAATCTGATAAAAGTAGATGGACAAGTGAGGTGAGGCTTGAAGATTAGCACTGCAAGTTCCCAGGTGACCCTGGACGCTGCTCATTCAGGTATCACACTTTCCGGTAAAAGTACAGAGAAAGCAGAGGATTGGATCCTAGTCTAACACCTTGACTCCACACTGGACCACAGCAGAAATCTCTTTACTGTGTCACAGCTCCACCCACACCTTCCCTACAGTTTGTTTTCTACCCGGTAGCCAGAGCATCCTTTTCAAAAGATTCAGGCTGTTTCACCCAGCTGTTTAAACTCATTAATCACTTCCCATAGCCACTGAAACCAAGTTTCTAGTATGAGGTGTAAGTCGAGCCTGAAGTCCCGAGCATTATGAGCTGCAATGTTGTAGGGAAGAAGACACGGCTGTCACAGTTCATGAAGAAAGACAGAGAACTGAGAATTAACACTGCCATGATGCTGTCATTCCATCTGGGGTCTCAGTGAACCCAAGGAAGCCCATCCACACTGGCGAGGGTGGACCTTCTTTATTCACTCTAATACTACTGATTCACATGCGTATCTCTCCCAGAAACACTATCAGAGACACGTCCAGAAATAACGTCTTAATATTTTGTTTGTTTGCAATGTCACTAATCTTTTCTTTCTTTTTTTTTTTTTTTTTTTAGATTTTTGAGATAGGGTCTCACTTTGTAGTTTAGGCTGGTCCTGAGCTCACTATGTAGCCCAGGCAAGCCTCAAACTCACAGCAATCCTCCTGCCTCTGCCTCCCAAATGCTGAGATTACAGGTGTGAGTCACCAAACCAGCAATATCTCTAATCTTGATACTCTCTGATGGTATCCTATTGACCAATAGGGATCCCAATCATTTCCAAGGTTTCCTTTGAACATATTTAGAAAGGGACTGTAGAACTGAAATCCAGGATGCTCTTAGGACAGTAACCTCACTGACACTTGGCTTGAATTCTGGGGGTTGGGCATGGATGGACCATGAGGCCATAATGCTATATGAATTAAATCGGACACAAGCTTAAATACCACATGGTTTCTCTTATACAAGAAACTCAAATTATAATGTAAAGAGCAAAATAAAAGACAATAGGGAATAAAAAGGTCTTTTACAGGAGGAATGAATGAATGAATGAAAAGAGAAGTGAGGGAACAGGACATTTTGCTCTCGGTCCCAAAGGAGACCCCCTGAGAGTTTATTTCAGATGACACTGATCTCTCCCCATTATCTGCTGTCTAATGATCTCATTTTAGGGTTTGAGGGACCCCTCCTTAGTTCTTCAGTGTCCTGCTCTAGCTGCCTCTGGGATTCTCCTGTGTGCCTGGGGCACTGAGTCACTACTGTGTTCAAAACCTGCAGCCTCTCGGATCCCCCTGGGATCCTTCAAGTCTCTTCTCCGTCTCCCTTTCCAACTCTTGCCCGGCCCCACCCCATCTTTCCCCACAGCTGACGAGATTGGGGTGATTGGGCACACTCCATGACAGCGCGTGCTGAAGGGGTCTGGTCCTTTTCCTCCCCAAAGCAGCGCTGGTTGGGAAATTTCTCATCAGAAATGCATCATGCTTGGGTTGCATCAAGTTGATGCGGAAGGGAATGCGTGGCTGACTGAGGTTTGTTTTCTGTTTTTGTTGCCTAGAGAAGGAAACATTGTCTAGAGCTCCTCTGGGCCTCAGGGAATTGAGGCCAGCTTTTTTGGCTTCCTCCACAGTAACAAGTGTTACCAGGGTGGCCTTTACCCTTGGATGTGGCCCTAAGGAGTCCGAGTCCTAGCCCTGTCACTGGTCCAACCCTCAGGATTTCCATCTGTAAAATAGGAGTTATGCTAGACATGGTGGTGCGTGCCTGGGATCCCAGCACTTAAGAGGTTGAGGCAAGAGGCTTGCTGAGAGTTCAAAACCAGTGTGGACTTCATATTGAGGTCCTGTCTCAAAAAACCTAAAACAAAAAAAAACCAAAACACTACCTAAACAATAAAATAAAGTAAAACAGGGGCTGTAGTAACAGCAGCTACTAAAAGAAAATGAGATACACAGAAATTGTTCAGCCCAGTACCTGATAAAGAACCAATACCTAACTGAAAGCTAGCTCTGTCTCTCCATGTCCCCTATCACCCCTTCTCTGATGGAGAACTCTCACCAAAGCGGCTTAGGAATCACTGTGTGCCCTTTCCAGGGATCCTCAGAAACTCAAGATAGCTACCCTTTAAAAAATTGAGCTAAAATTTCCATAATATAAAATTTAACATTTTAGGGCCAGAGATTTAGCTCAGTGGTTCCAGTGCCTGCCTCGCAAGCTCAAGGTCCTCAGTTCAATGCCTGGTAACCACATACAATGCTAGGCGTGGTGACTCACGCCCACCAGCAATCAATACCACATCCCACAATGCCGGACATGGTGGCTCACACCTGTAATCCCAGCACTTGGGAGGCAGAGACAGGAGGGTTGCTGAGTTTGAGGCTTGCCTGGGCTACATAGTGAGCTCAGAGCCAGCCTGAACTACACAGCAAGACCCTGTCTCAAAAAGAAAAAAAAAAAATTAACATTTTAATCATTTTTATTTTATTTTGAGACAGGGACTTGCTGTGTAGTTCAGGCTGGCCCTGAGCTCACATGTAGCCCAGGCAAACCTCAAACTCAGCAATCCTCCTGCCTCTGCCTCCTGGGTGATGGAATTACAGACGTGAGCCACCATGCCCAGCATTGTGGTGTGTGGTACTGATTGTTAGTGGGTGTGAGCCACCATGCCTGATGTCTTATCATTGTGTGTGGTTACCGGATTGAACCAGGGACCTTGCCCTTGCTAGGTAGGCGCTGGAACCACTGAGCTAAATCTCGGGCTCTTGTTTTAGTTTTTGAGACAGGGTCTTGCTTTGTAGTTCAGGCTGGCCTTAAACTCAGAGCAATCTTCCTGCCTCAGTTTCCTGAGTGCTAGGATTATAGCTGGGAGGCATCACACCTGGCTCTGGCATCAATTTTTTTTTTTTTTTTTTTTTTTAGAGACAGGGTCTTACTTTGTAGTCAAGGCTGGCCCTGAGCTCACTATGTAGCCCAGACAAGCCTCAAACTCAGCAATCCTCTAGTCTCTGCCTCCCGAGTGCTGGGATTACAGGCGTGAGCCACCACGCCTGGCTCTGGCATCAATTTTTAAAAGTATTATTTCCTCTTTAGGGCTGTCCTCTTATAAAATGATTGGAACTTCTATTTTAGGTTTAGAATTTATATTTCAAAGTTTTAAAAATCCATTTACACAATAAAGGAAAAGATACAATAAAGGGTATGGTGGCACATGCTTATAATCCCAGGACTTGGGAGGCTGATGCAGGAGGAGCATCCAAAATACATAGCCAGCCTGGCTACATAGTGAGATGCTGTCTCAACAAAACAAACAAAAAAGGAAGGGTTAGTTTATATAATGGAAGCTGGTTTGAAGTAGGTTTCAATCCAATAACTCAGGTGATTCCAACTAACTTGTTGCCCTCTGCTGTACTGGTTTGTTTGATTGACTGATTTCTATTTACTTACTCTGAGGTGCTGGGGATCCACCCGGGACACTGAGCATGCCAGACAAACACTGTACCCCTGACCTGTATCCCCAGCCCCTGCACTGGTTTAATTGCCCACAAAGCGGATTTCTGGCTGCTCGAGGCCCCACTTACAGTAACAGAATGGCTGCTACAGTAACTAGGTCAGACCACCATCCTTATAGCCAGTCTTCAGGAGAAGAAGGGTCTCCTGGAACACTCACTGGTGGGAAAGGAAACCCCTCCCCTCCCCAGATGCCCGAGGTCTCTGTGTATCTAGTTGTCTTAAACTGCATTGTGGGCTTCTTTTGGAAAGGGCATGGTGACCAAGAAAGCCAGGGTTTAGTAACTGTCCTAAACTAATTATAACCCGCCCTAGAGTTGGAGCTGGGTCTCTGCCACTCTAACAAAATGCCTGGTATATGGGAGGAGTGTTCCCTCAAACTCTGGAGTCCCTACCGGGAGAAAGAAGGTCCACCATGGACACTTGGTTCTGCCCTGATGGGAGTTCCCACCTACCTTCCGAAATGGGGCAATTTCTTGTCTTCTCCTCTTTACCATAGTCCAGCAGACTCATCACCAGTCTGTATCGCTGCTCCTATTAACAACAGGGAGACAAGACATAGTCAATCCAGAGAATGCAAAGGTCCTTCAATGAATCCAAGTTAGTGCTGGAACTGGCAGCCCAACTCCACGGAAGTTGAGTCACTACGTTCTCTGAAACTCCGCTTTGAGAACCTCATGACCCATCAAAGAAGAAAACACAATTTTAGTGCATTATTTTGTTTGCCTGTTTTTTTGTTTTTGTTTTTGTTTTTTGAGACAGAGTCTTGCTTTGTAGTTCGGGCTGGCTCTGAGCTCACTATGGAGCCTAAGCAAACTTCGAACTCAGCAATCCTCCTGCCTCTGCCTCCCGAGTGCTGGGATTACAGGCGTGAGCCACCATGCCCAGCACTGTGGTATGTGGTATTGATTGCTGGTGGGCGTGAGTCTCCACGCCCAGCATTGTATGTGGTTTCTGGGGATCAAACTCAGGACCTTGCGCTTGCAAGGCAGGTGCTGGAACCACTGAGCTAATCCTCTGGTCCTGCCTGTTTGTTTTTTTGAGATAGGATCTTGCTATGTAGTTTGGGCTGGTTTTGAACTCACTGTGTCACTCAGGCTGGCTTTGAACTCAGAGCAGTCCTCCTGCCTGAGCCTCCCAAGTGCTGTGATTACAGGCATGTGCCACTGTGCCTAGCTCAAAAACACAATTTAGAACCTAAAGTCAACTTTGGACTTTAGACAAGAAAAGTTAACAGTATTGGGCCTCAGTCTCGTCGTGAACCAGTCTAGTGCCCTGAAAAAATAAAGCATTTTGAATTTTTCAGATGTGCATAAGAATGCATACCTGCTATGACTCAAATGGGGCTGGTCTTCTGTTAATCTTTTCAAACCCACAGATTACTCCAGAACAAGGGGTTTTTGTTTTAGGTTAGCCCGACACACTTTTTTTTAATGCTTTCTACGTGAGTAAGAGTGCTTGCTTTCTAAAAACTTTTCTTTCCAAAGGAGAAGACTAAAAGATAGACCATTTAGGAATTTTCAAGAAATGAATCAAATTACATGGATGAATTGATTTCTAAAATTCTTATTCCATTTACAATTGAAACCATAGCCAGCATTGAAAAACATCCCTATAAAGAGTTCTCATTTTGCCTGGCATGGCGGCTCACGCCTGTCATCCTAGCACCCGGGAAGCAGAGGTAGGAGGATTGCTGAGTTCGAGGCTTGCCTGGGCTATACAGTGAGCGGCAGGGCCAGCCTGAACTACAAAGCCAGACCCTGTCTCAAAAAAAAAAAAAAAGTTTTCATTTTGTCTCTGAGGGGCAAGTGATGCCCTCTGCTGTGTCTTCTTAGTCATGCCTGTGGTGGGAGAATCGCCTTCCACATCACGTGGCTGTAACTGGCCCTCTCAGTGAACCCGGTGACAGTGTCCTTTCGTTGCAAAGCATCTGAAAAGAAATAGTGTTTCAAGGGCTGATTGTGCTGTACCTACACAAATGAGAATGTGATGATTACTTCACGCTGTGAAGTTTTAGT
Source organism: Thryonomys swinderianus (assembly GCA_004025085.1). Lineage (NCBI taxonomy): Eukaryota > Metazoa > Chordata > Mammalia > Rodentia > Thryonomyidae > Thryonomys > Thryonomys swinderianus. Next base: position 4,361 of record PVIC010051881.1, on the reverse strand, counting down.
CTCTTGAACCATGAAGACATCAGAAATACAAGATTAATGTCATTTTTTTTTTGAGACAGGGTCTCGCTTTATAGTTCAGGCTGGCTCTGAGCTCACTATGTAGCCCAGGCAAATCTGTAACTCAGCAATCCTCCTGTCTCTGCCTCCCGAGTGCTGGGATTACAGGCGTAAGCCACCACACCTGGCACTGTGGGATGTGGTATTGATGGTTGGTGGGTGTGTTACCACGCCCAGCATTGTATGTGGTTACCAGGGATCAAACTCAGGACCTTGCGCTTTCGAGGCAGGCACTGGAACCACTGAGCTAACCCTCTGGCCCAAGATTAATGTCATCTTAACATTTTGAGACTATGAGATGACCACTTTCTGGTCAAATCTAGCCATTTTGATTTCACTGTTTTTTTTGTTTTTTTGAGACAGGGTCTTGCTTTGTAGTTCAGGCTGGTCCTGAGTTCACTATGTAGCCCAGGCAAGCCTCAAACTCAGCAATCCTCCTGCCTCTGCCTCCCGAGTGCTGGGAACCACCATGTCCAGCATTGTGGGGTGTGGTATTGATTGCTGGTGGGTGTGATGAGTCACCACGCCCAATATCATATCATTGTATGTGGTTACTGGATGAACCAGGGACCTTGCGCTTGCTAGGCAGGCAGCAGAACCACCGAGCTAAATCTCCAGCCCTGATTTCACTGTTTTGACCAATTAGAAAGATATTTTTTAGAGTTCATGTCGCGTGCACGCACACACACACACCCTTCTGTACATGTACCTATGTATACTTTTGCTGTTTTTCCTCTCCTATATAATGAGTTAAATTTTTAATTTCAATATATATTTCCCAGTAAAGTTGATGAAGCAACATATGAAGTTTCTTTTACTTTATAAAATTTAATATTTTTAACCTGGATGTGCTGGCACACACCTGTATTCCCAGCACTCTGTAGGCCAAGGCAGGATGATCACAAATTTGAGTCCAGCCTGGGCAAACTAGCAACTTAAGGAGACCCTGTCTCAAAATAAGGGGGAGGGGGCACTGCAGCTCAGTGTGAAGGTCCTAGGTTCAATCCCTAGTACAATCAATCAAACAATTAATCAATCAATATGTACTGTTTTTGAAAATGGATTTGTTGGGATGCTGGGTGTGGTGACTCACACCTGTAATCCCAACACTCAGGAGGCAGAGGAAGGAGGATTGCTGAGTTCGAGGCTTGCCTGGGCTACATAGTGAGCTCAGGGCCAGCCTGAACTACAAAGCGAGACCCTATCTCAAAAAAAGAAAAAGAAAAAGAAAAGGATTTATTGGAATATTAATGACAGGATAAACTGCATACATTTATAGCATTTGGTTTTGTAAGTTCTGACACACACACACACACGCACTCACCAGCCCTCACAACAGTGAATGTAGTTGCTCCCAAAGTTCCATGCTCTTCTTTAATCACCCCCTTAGTCCCCACCCCCTTCCCAGGCAAATGCAGGTCTGCCTCCCATCAGCACAGGCCAAATGGTTTCTATCAAGGCAGTTACACACTATGCACTCTTTTATGCCCAGCTTCTCTTAGTCAGTAGAGGCATCTCCAGATTCATTTACGTCACATATCAACCATTTGCTTTACTTTTTTACTTTATTTATTTATTTATTTATTTATTTATGCGTGTAATTATTATTAATTAATTTTGCAGTACCAGAGATCAAACTCAGACCCTTCTGCTTCCAAGGTAGGTATGGTAACAAGAGCTAAATCCCGGCTCTTGCCTTTATTTTTTTGAGACATGGTCTTGCTTTGTAGTTCAGGCTGGCCCTCAACTCACTGTGTAGACCAGGCAAACCTTGAACTCAGCAGTCCTCCTGCCTCTGCCTCCTGAGTGCTGGGATTACAGGTGTGAGCCATCACACCCAGCCATTTGTCCTTTATTATTGCTGAGCAACAAGGAATCTAAAGTTTAATAACTCTGGATCTTTAAATCCATAAAACAAAACCAGTTGTGGTACTGCACACCTGTAATCACGGCACTCATGAGGCTGAGGCAGGAGGATTGGTGCATGTTTGGGGCCAGCCTGGGCTATATAGTGAATTCAAAACCAGTCTGAACCACATAGTGAGGCCCTATCAAAAAAAATCCAATCAAATAAAGTAACAAAAAAGAATAAATGCATAAAATAAAAGTTGGTGTAATATTTTACTTTAGAACAATCCTAAAAGAATCGCCTTCCCAGAGGCCCAAACAGACTTGGGGCACAAGCACCAGAATGGAAAAATTGACCCCTATTTCAAGGCTTGGTGTACTTCCTTTTCTTCTGAATGTTCTTTGAGATGCTCTTGCTACGTCTTTCAGGCTGGACTTGAATTCACTATGTAGTCCAAGGAGGCCTTGAGCTCACTGGGGACCCTCTTGCTTCTGCCTCCCAAGTGCTGGGATTATAGAGCTGTGCCACTGCGCCTGGCTTTTTTGTTTTTTTGAGATAGTTTTGCTATGTAGTCCAGGCTGGCCTTCAAATCAGCTCCACTTGCAAGTTAACCTCCAATTTGTGGTTGTCATCCTGCCTCAGACGCCTGAGGGGTTGTACGCGTGTGCACCATGCCAGGTTTTTACCTCCTTCCCTTTGTCCCTCCTCTCATGGCATGTTACGGCAGTTTTTCCTCCCTCCTGTTGCTCCATGGAGCTCTACAGAGCCAGAGGTTGGTTAATAAATACAGAAGCAAGGGAGTTATGCCAACCTTTATGCATTGTTTGCTTTGCTAAGGTTGAGGGGTGCAGAAAAGTCCTATTTCCTAGTGCCAGAAGTTGGATTTCTTTTTTTTGTTCCTCTGTAAGATTTTAAATCTCCCCAGGCAGAAGGATGCTTCAGGAAGATGAGAGTGAAAACCATGTGCCCTTGCAAGCTAAATATAGAAGCACATTAATAATTTTCAAGCTACCGTAGCACTTCCGTTCCACTTGCTGCCCAAAGTGGCCTGATTAACACCCACTCGCCCAGACTTACAATAAAATTATGGCTGCCCGAGAATCAAAGACCCTCCCACGATCCCTTCTGTCTCTAATTCAATGGGGCTAATAAGTAACACTTAGGAAAATGTGGTGTGTGCGCTCCTTTACCAGATGTGATATCTCATTTAATCCTTGAAACAAGCCTGTGCTGTAAGTACTCTTATTAGAAAGGGAAACCTGGGAGGTAACCTGCACAGAGACACATATCCAGTAAATCACAGAGCCAGGGGCTTGGATCTTGGTTTGTTTGCTTGCTTATTTATTGACAGCTTCTACGTAGCTCAGGCTGGCTTCAAACTTGCTTTTAACCTCCTGCCTCAGCCTCCTGAGTGCTGGGATTACAGGCATCAGCCACCATGCCCCTCACTGATATATGCTTCTTAAGCTTCTAGCTGCTTCCTGGGGTTTAACCTACTTGTTTCCATGGTTTTCCAACTGATTACTATTGCCACAATGGGTCGATTCCCAACCTGAAGAGACTTAATGCAAGTAGGAGTGAGGTGGTTTTCTTGTTGTTGTTTTACCCCCCCAGTAACAGAGATTGAACTCAGGACCTTGTGCTTTCCAGGCAGCTGCAGTACCACTGAGCTAAATCCCCAGCCCAGGGAGGAGGTGGTTTTTACAGGAGCTTTCTCCCAAGGGAAATTAGCTGAGCTGTACAGAGAAATCTAAGCGGGTCTGTTCATGGCAGAACTACAGTTGGCCAATTTAACAAATTTTATTGCTTCTTGAAACCCCAGTGCTAGCAATAGATAAATTATCTTAGGTTAAAAAAAAAAAACTAGCTTTAAAACAGTGTTGTAAGAAGAACAATGCAATGGACCTTGGCCTTTAAAATTAAGATTAAAAGCCAAGGTATGTTGCAATTAAGTTACAGATTAATAAATCATTGTTCTGATCCTATTTTCCCTTTGCCCTAATTTCTTATCTGTACTTTACCCGCCCCCCCCCCACAGTGGGAATTGAACCCAAGTTCTTTTCACTGAGTTGCATTCCTAGATCTTTTTATTTGTTTTAAATTTTGAGACAGGGCCTTCCTAAATTGCCCCAGCTGACCTCAAACTTGTGACCCCCCCCCCAGCCTCAACATCTTGAGTGACTGGGATCACAGGGCTATGCCATTGTGCTTGACCCTTTGATATTCACTGATTTAAATTTCTGGTAAATTCACTTGGAATGAAGTGGGAAGAATTAGTAAGGTAATGAAATTAAGAAATCACTGTACTTAAAAGATGAAAAAATACAACTTAATTTTGTTTCACGTTTTCTGATTTTGAATACATTCCTAATTCTGCCCCTTCCAGAAGTTAATTCTGTATCAATCTTGGTGTTGCCAGGTTCTTCCACGATTTACTCATTCAAAAAAATGTTCG
>PVIC010051880.1:0-12340 GCA_004025085.1 Thryonomys swinderianus | reverse complement strand
GTGACATTGTGCAGGGCTCCCTTTCCCAGTTGGTCCACGAGTCAGGGAGTGACGGCAGCTGGGTAGCCTTCTCCGAGGCTTCTCCGAGAGCCACACCGAGCACGGCGCCTGGCTCAAGGACCCCTGCAGCCCCCGCAGGACTCGCGAGAGAGTGGTACTGAGTCCTTTCCCAATGGAGGCCGTGACGCACACTGTTGGAGGCCCTTGAGAAGAGCCCGCGCCGGGGGAGCCTCACCGCCCCTCTTCCCCTGCTCAGCTGCGGGACTCGGCCTAACAAGCTGTCCCTACTGCTGGGATCAAGGCTCCAGTCTGGGACGCTTCCCGGACGGGCAAAGGTGGAACTGCTGGGAGCCCTAAAAGGCACGGACGCGCGGGGAGGCCAGGACAAGCTCTCTGTGCGCGGTTTCTGCGTCAGCTGGAGGAGGTGCATGAATTAGGCCGGAGAGCCCAGCTCCGGGGCTGTGAACACTTTCTAAAGCCAGAGGAGGCCTTGGCAACCACACGTCTAATTTTCCTTGGGCAGGGAGGTGTGATAAAACACAGTACAGTTCCAGGCAGTCCTGTCCCCTTCCAACCTCTCTGGGGCTTGGCTGCCCAGCCCCGGGCCCAAGCTTGCACTTTCTGGGCTTCCAGTGGAAAGCCTGGGAGGACCCCACTCTGCGGCCCAGACAGGGGTGGGGCTCTGTAACACCAAGATTCGAGCAGATTTTGCCCTTGGTGAGCGTGGGGCCCAGACTCGGGAGACAGAGTTTTGCCCGATGGTATTTCGTGTAGGCGAGACGGAGTGGAGTCTGGTGTCACTGCGCATGTCGTTCTTCCGTGAGCCGTGCTTGGGCGCGCAGCTTGCAATGCACCTTTGTCTTTCTTCCTTGGGCTGTGTGCACATCTGCTGCCTCCATCTTCCATCCTGCCCTGGCTTTGGCACGGCTGTCCCCCCATCCCTGTGCAGCCCTCAGTGTGCCCAAGCCCACTGTTTGTCACCTGGGCATAATTGTGGAGGTGGTGTCTGAAGGTAAAGGAATGGCTTCAAGGAAGCAGGTGACATAAAATGGTGTCTGAGACAAACTTTGCTTTTCCCTTTCTTTCTTTCTTTCTTTCTTTCTTTCTTTCTTTCTTTCTTTCTTTCTTTCTTTCTTTCTTTCTTTCTTGTTTTTTTGAGACAGGTCTCACTTTCTAGTTCAGGCTGGCCCTGAGCTCACTATGTAGCCCAGGCAAGCCTGGAACTCAGCAATCCTCCTGCTTCTGTCTCCCGGGTGCTGGGATTACAGGTGTGAGGCACCACAGCCGCCACTTGTGGTGTGTGGTGCTGATTGCTGGTGGGTGTGGCCACCACGCCTGGTATTGTTGTATGTGGTTACCAGGGATCGAACCAGGGACCTTGGGCTTGCTAGGCAGGCGCCAGAACCACTGAGCTAAATCTTCAGCCCAAACTTTGCTTTTGTAAAGATGCCCTCCTTGGAAGGGGAGTGGGGCAGGGGCGGGGACTGGGAATGATCTGACGAGCCTTCCACAGCCCAGCGCTGCGTGGTCCCGAGCAGTCCTGGGTCAGACTTGGAGGCCCAGAGCCCCCACTGGAGGACAGACTCCTGACCAGAGCATTGGAGGACATTGGGAAAACTCCCCAAGGTATAGGCGGGGAAACTGAGGCAGCTTCAGGAACATGCATTTGGGATTTGCTCCTGTGGCCTTCCTTCAGCTCTTGAGGAGAGAAGGCCCTGAAAGTAAAAGCAGAGCTTGGCTGGCATCACTCGGAGGGGGCACTGGGCTGGTGGTACCTGACTCCTTCCGTAGACACCCTTTTCCTGGCACCACGGTAACAGGTTACCACAAGCCACCAGCTTACAGCAGCACGTGTGTACTCTGTTCTGGAACTCGCAGTCTGAACAAGTTTGTGAGCGGTGATGACAGTCCCCTAACTGTGCTCCCGGGGACGTCTAGGGCAGAACCCACTTCCCTACTGTTTCCAGCTTCCTGAGCCGCCTTTCGTGTATTACCCGACCCTGCAATCCCTTCCTCCTCCCTCAGAAATGCCGCGGAGTCTCAACAAATACCACTTCCTGCTGGGTCCTCGCTTTTAAGTATGGAGGGTCGGCTGACCTCGGTAAGGCGCTTTTCTGTGAGTTTTGCGGTCCCCGCCGCCATTCCACGTAGGTGTGGGCAGAGAGAAAGCAGGACAGGTGCTGCGAAGATGTGGCCTCTAATGGAGGCGGGTGTCCCCTGCCCCATCTGTGGTCCTGCACTGGCCCGGGGCCTCTGTCTGCTGGGCTCACAGAAGTGGGCAATGCCCCACGGGTGCCCTGCCGCCCTATGCGCCCCTGCAAACGCAGGCAGAAGTGCGAAGGGCCCAGGGATCCCGCTCTGTGGGGCCTGGCGTCTGGCTCCTGTGAGGCTCAGGAAGGGCTCGCCGGGCTTAGAGCGGGGATCGTGTCCTTCTTGGTCCAGGATGGCTGCTGTCAACTGCCTGCGATTTCCTGACCTTGAATAATGGGGTGGGGGCAAAGAAAAAATGTGATAGGAAAAAGGAAAAATGGAAACAAAGCTTATGTGTATAGGGTGGTAGGAGGTTGGAGGGAGGGCAGGGGAAGGGAAAAAATGAGAATCGAGATGTATCACGTACAGGTACAAATAGTCGATGATGAATGTGACCATAATGTACACCTATAATGTACCAATAAGCTCAATAAAGAAAAAAAGAAAAAGAAAATCCAGAATGAAGCATAGGAACTATATGCATCAACACATCTTGCCTGCCTTTTTTCTTTTCTTTGTTTCCTTTTTGCCAGGAGACTGGATCTCCCGCTATGTGACAGTCTGATTTGGAGATCACTGTGTAGCCCAGCCTGATCCCCAAATGCCAGAAATCCTCTTCTTCCCTCCACGCCTACCTCGTCCTTTGCTCTTTGTGGGTACGCTGAGCTGGCATTGCCGTGCCCACACCTACACCTGGGGCTCACAGGGTCAGATGTGGAAATTCCAGCTGCCGACCCGCAGACGGCGTGGATCGGAGGAGGGGAGGAGGCGCGGTGAGCACGGGCTGTCGGACGCGACGCACCGGAGGTCCGTGCGAGGCTCTTCTGCCTCATTTCATCTTGCCCTCTCTCTACCTTGCATGACCCCGATGGGTAGGGTGTTTCGTGCGCTTCTGAGGGAGTTGCCATCAATTGGCTCCCAATTCTTGGATTTCGCAAAGGATGAGTCAGCCCAGCACTGTGGGCAGGAACGGAGTGGTGGTCAGAAACAGTTTGCCCTGGTGACTCCCTCTCTCCTCTTCTTCCTTCTTCAATGCCTGCCAGACCAGCATCTGCCTGAAGCCGTGGTCCTAGGCCTCCTGCATCTGGGCCTCACCCCGCTGGGGGCCCTTCGGACCCCGGCCCAGGACACCCCTCCGACCTGGGTCCCAGCGCCACCTTCGAGCCAGCTCCCCCTGCAGGCGGACTTCCAAGATGACCAGGTAAGGGGTCTGCAGGGGCAGCTGCAGGGACCTCTTGGACCTGGAAGACCCAGGCTCCTTCCAGGCTGCTCAGGGCAGCTCACTCTCAGAGGTACCAGAAGGGACAATGTGGGCGGGTGGCGCTGGCTCTGGGCCTGTCCTTGAGCTCTCCCTGTCCTGACCCTCTGCAGTTCCAGGGGAACTGGTAACCTATAGGCCGGGCACAGAATAAACAGAATACACAGATTGGAAGGAAAGCCTGAGCCAACGACTCAAGTTAAATTCCACTTATGAACTGAAAGATGACCACAGCTGTGATGTCAGAGCCACCTGGTTCAGGGAAAGCCACAGCCTCCTGAGGTTCTCACAGCTGATCCTATGTTTAGCTGTCTTTCATCTCACTGCCCTGTGTTTAACCAACCTTCCTCCCTCCCTTTGGTCCCCCACCCTCTCTTACCTTTTTCTCTCCTTCTATTCCCTGAGAAAACAAGAAGAGAGCGGGATACTGAACCTAGCAGGGGCCCCACCCAAGGCAGGAAAGTGACCTTACAGGAGCCAACTTGCCTCTATTCCTAAGCAGGCTCCGCTGCCCAGGCTGGGTCCAATGAATCCCGAGTTTGCATTCAGTCTGGGCAACTTTAGAAGACCTGTGCTCAAAATTAAAAGTAAAATCAGGGCTCTGGGATGGATGGAGCTCAGTACCAATAGCATCACTAACGCTGCCATCGTAACGAAGGCGGTGCACAGGTCTCAGCAGGGTCTGGTGGACTCTGAGTCAGAGAGCCTCGCCCGGGGAGGCGGCAGAACAGCCAGGGATCTCAGCGTGGTCATTCGGGGAGGGGCTGAGGAGCACTGCCAGGCCCGTCTCAGAGGCTGTGAGCCTTGGGCTCCTAAGAGGCAGAGTCTTGGCGCAGGCGGTGTAGGGAGATGCAGAGAACTTCCACCACACGCCTGGGAAGTCATAGGGTAGAGACGACAGAGAGGCTGTCATCCACCCACACTGAATTCTGGTCTGGGCTGTAGACTGGACTGCGGTTGGAGTATGTGAGGGAAACAGGATGGGGGGGGAGGGACTAGGGTGGAGGGTTGGGCTGGACCAAGGGAGAGGTCAATTTTGTGTCAAGGTACAGGTCAGGGCCTCGCGCAGAGCAGGCTGGCCGCTCAGTGGAAAGTGCTGGGAGACAGAAAAGGGGACCAGCAAGACAAGAGTGGGGTTCGGTGCCGGTCTGTATGTGGGACAGGCTGCCTCGGGGAGCAGGGGAGCCAGTGAGTGCTGGAGTGGGGGTCAGAGGGTGCCCACAAGGGAGGACCAGGGCCACGGGGGGGGGACAGGCTTTCACGAGCTGGGCTGGGCATGATCTCAGAATCCTGCTGCAGTCCCGGCCCACTTTAACACGGCCTGGGTGTCCGAGCTTGTATCATCTCCCTGCTCACTCCCGCTCCATTTCTCTCTCTCTTTCTAGCAGCAACAAGGGCTGTTATGACACAACTGGCAAGACAGTCCCAAGTGACCAGCCTGGCCAGTTCACCACGGGCAATTTGGAAAGTGAGTCTTTAGTGACAGGGTCCCTGAGAGCCAGAGTCCTTCCAGAAGGGCACTGGCCTCCCTGCAGCTCCACACGGATACTCTCTGTAGGGAGAAGCCCCTCTTGGAAAGGACAGTCCCTTCTTTTTGGTCAGGGAAGGATGTCTTCTTGGCACCCACATGCAGGTTTTGATGGATTACAGCACTGCCCCATGAGAGTGCCAATGACCAACTATAATCAGTTTGCCACGGTGTTCCACGAGCTGGTTTTCAACAACATAGAATACTTCGAACTCATTCTCTACGGTGAGTCGTGACCCCATCCTCTCACGGGCCCGGTTTCTGGTTGCCTCTGTGGGAGGGGCCCCCAATCCCTCAAGGATCCTCAAAGTCTTCTCCAGTTGAAGCCCCCATCTCAGGGAGGAGGTCTTTCCACAGAACTGCCTCGGGAAAGCTGTCTGAGGCCTCGTGACTCATTCAACAGTGTTTATGTAGCGAGGCAGGGGTGGTGGCCCACACCTGTCATTACACCACTGGGCAGGCTGAGGCAGGAGGATTGAGAGTTTAAGGCCACACTGAACTACATAACTAGATATCTTCTCAAAGATCATAATAGAAATTGCAGAATTCTCTCTGTTGCCCACTGACCTCCTTCTTGGCCGCAGGGAGGAACAAGAAGTTGAGCTCTGAAGTGGAAGACGCCTTCTTCAGCTTTGCCAGATCTCTGGGTCTCCCTGACAACTACCTCTTCTTCACTGAGCACATGGGTAATGGCCACTTGGGATGGGGGGAAGGGATGTGGTTCTGATCAGGCTGATGCTGCCACATCAGGGAAAAGGGGGAGGAGAGATTTAGTATCCTGGTCCTGTCTCTGACAGGCTTCCACCTTGTGGTTAATCGGACCACAGCCCCAAGTGCTTCCCCTGGCAGTTCAGCCAAGGCCTGGTCAGATGAAAACTTTAGGCCCAGGCCTGTGTTTTCCCAGCCTCGTTTTTCTGGGCCACTTCATTTCCATAGCAAGGGGCTCACTCATCTGAGTTACCTCTTCTGTTTATCTTGGGTCATGCCCCCCTTGTCCTGGGGCTTAGTCCTTCCTGATACGTGGGTGTCTTTCTTTCAAGGGGTCCCCTGTGGGCAGGGGCCTCCTCTCAGGCTGTTCATGGCCAGTGGCTGAGTAGCTGCCATGGCCAACAGATAACCAAGTTGGAATCCTTTTTACTCCAGCACTGTAAGCCCTAGCCTTCAGCTTTTCCGTCTCTGTGCTCTGCATTCAGGGAAGCCTCAGATTTTCTTCAGCTGGGCCAGGCTGGAACTGACGCAGTCAGAGACAGTGCGAGTTGACTGCCTCTGTAGTTGACTGTAGAACTGAGATCCTTTCTCTCTCATTCCCTCTCTCTCTTTCTAACACAAAAGCACATACACACACCACCAACACCAACAGGACGGGTGCAGAGAGTCCTTTCCATGTGGAGACCATGACACACAATCCTAGAGGCACTTGAAAAGAGCTAGAGATAGGGGAAGCTTCACCCTTCTTCCTGCCTCTTCTCAGTTAAGCTTTGCCTTACAGGAACTGTCCCTACTTAGTGGTAGGTTTAAGGTTACAGTCTGGGCTGATTCCTACCTGTGCACAGGTCTAGTCACTGAGAGCCCTCAGAGAAGCACTGAAAATGGGGGAGGAAAGCTCAGGGCCAGGTTAAGATGGCTTGTACTTCCAGAGATACGGATAGGGTAGATGAGAAGGCCCAGGTCAAGAGGCTGTGAAAAAGAGTCTCCTAAAGCCGTAGGAAGCCTGGGACACTGGGTGATTTTATTTATGTAAAAGGGAGGCTACAGAGACAAGATAGTGCAGAGTAATAACCCAGGCTGCCCCCACGTCCTCCAGCCTGTCTAGGCCTGGATTGCCTAGCCCTGGACCCAAGTCTCCACTGCCTGGGCTTCTACTGTGAAAGCCTGGGAATGGCAACGCCCAGCTGCCCAAAGCGGAGTGGTGCTAGGGAAAGGAGGGCAATGGTGAACGTGCACATGGGAGCTTGCTCATGTGTGTATGCATGTGTGCATGCTTGCTCATATGTCCCTTGGTCAAGGGGACCAAGGGGGTGCAGCTGCTGCAGGAGAATGAGCAGCTGCAGGACACGCAGGAGGAGCTGTGCACACATCTGGGACTGCTGGAGAGCACCCAGAGGGTCACGGCCAGGAACAGCAGAGGTCACCAAAAGGTGCGCGCGCCACGCCCTCCTCCCAGGGTGCTAGGCACATGATAGGGGGATCTTGCTGTGCAATTCAGGCTGGCCTTGAACTCCCTATGTAGCTCAGGCTGGGCTCACACTCAGTGATCTTCCTGCCTCAGCCTCCTCAGTGATGGGATTACAGGCATCTGCCACCATGCCTGAAGCACATTTGGCACATGAAGTGGGAGGGAACTCAGGGGCCCTGGCTCAGAGTGCTGCCTTTACAGAGGAGTGGCCCTACAACTCACCAATTAGCTCAGAGCTGTCAGAGATCCTGTTGACTCATCTTCTTAGAGTTCTGGGTTGCATGATTCAGCCATTATGCCTGGCTTCAACAGTGAACAGTTCTTTCTGTCAGTGGGGAGATAAACAGTGATGCTTGTATAGCATTGCTACTGACCCTAGTGATATTTTCTCTTTCTAAAAAAGGTTTTCGTCCTCAATCACCTCCTCAGAATTGTTTTTATAAGGATGTGTTCTGTGCTTTGCTTTTGTGTCATCTGCTGACTTCACCAACTACTCCCCTGGGTTCCCTTTACTTTTATGCAACAGGAGCAGGTGCCTTAGTGCCATCATCACAGGTGACAGAAGGACAGAGGGAGAGCTTCCTATCAGGCTCCTGGCCAGCTCCTCCTCCCAGCCCTGCCTCTGCACTGGGTTCCCAACTCTTTCAAAACCAAAGTCCATAAGCTCAGTCTGCATGAGGTCATGAGTCCCCTCTTTGCATGGCTGGCAATAAGGCCTAAACTGTGAGATTCAAGTGGTTGTTCAGGTGGTAACTGGTATCACCCATGGGATCTGGTGGAATCTATGAACTCAAAGTGAGAAGCACATTGTTTTAATCTTTTTCTTTCACTCTCCTCTAAGAAAGGTACAAATCCCCTCTTTCACTCAGACTTTATCTTTCAGAACACCCAAAGCATTCAACTTAAAAAAACTCGTTATTATTATCAGGAAGAGATTGAGAATTGGAGAGCAGAAGAGTCTAGTGGATCAAACCACATGGGAAGAAAAGAAATATGTGGCTTCTGTGTTTTTCCTGATACATGATCTGTAGTTGTTAAATGACATATCTGGACTTTTAAATCCTCTGAGTTCTTTTTGTGTATTGAAAGGTCCATTGATACGAATATCTTTGGGCTAAATTTTTAAGTAAAATCCAGCTCTTCCAAGGGGGCACCTGACAGTGTATCATCTACATATTTAAGACTGTGACTTATGAAAACTACGGCATTTAAACAAAATAAAATTTATCCTTAGGAGAGGGCCTGGATTTTCAGGCATAGTTAAAAGGAATGTGTCAAAGGAAAACCACCCCAGTTATAGCTCAAGTCTTATAGAGAGAGTGAGTTACATCTTCTTCATTGACACCTCTCACTGAGGTGATGGCTGGGGGTCCTTCCAGTTCAGTCAGAGGGGAAGGTGGTGAGTGGCCTTTAGTCTAGCTACACTGGCTGGTAAGATGTAACTGAGCTCCGGGCCCTCTGCCGTAGAGCATTGTCCAACTTTTCAGTGGCCATCTTGACAGTCAGTAGATCACTTAGGGGACTTCTTCCAGCAGTCCCTCTCAAGGTGGACTGGCTTTCTGAAGCTGTAGCAAGTGAGATTACTAGATGTGAGCTTTTCTGGGGTTCCTGAGAATCAGACTTGGGTCTACTTCTTTTAAGGTCATGATGATAGGAGCTGTTTCTTGTTAGTTTCTTTGTTTTTTTCTCCTTGGCTTCTTTTTACTCTCCATAATAAAATAAGGAAGAGGCAGTTTTTACTAAAGTATAGAAATGAGCTATCTGGAGCAAAAGCCATCCTTTGTAACATTTTCCTAATATGTGGGGGTCACTGTGGAATAAACTTGTCTTTTGTATTTATTTTTTTGAGACAGGGTCTCGCTTTGTAGCTCAGTCTGGCCCCGAGCTCACTATGTAGCCCAGGCAAGCCTTGAACTCAGCAATCCTCCTGTCTCTGCCTCGTGAGTGCTGGGATTACAGGTGTGAGCCACCATGCCCAGCACTGTGGTATGTGGTATTGATGGCTGGCGTGAGTCACCATGCCCAACATTGTATGTGGTTACCGGGATCGAACTCAGGACCTTGTGCTTGCGAGGCAGGCACCAGAACCACTGAGCTAAATCTCCAGCCCAAATTTGTCTTTAAGAACAATCTGTTCTTCTGTTGAATAAAGTGCCAGGAATGTATGTTTTATGAGACTTTCATAAGCATTTTCTAAATTTACTTGTAGTTATCATAAATTGAGTTAGGTGGTACTCCAACACTATCTTTTCCCTTAATGCTGTTATATCTTGCAAAACAAGGAACTACATCCAAATCCAACATATACAAAACAGGAATGAGATGTAATTATAACAAGAGATGCAACTGGCAAAAATTCATAAGACAAAGTTGATATCAGGCAGGGGATTTAGCTCAAATGGTACCATGCCTACCTTGGAAGTACAAGGGCCTGAGTTGATCCCCAGTTAAAAAAAAAAAGATTATTTTTATTACCTAAATGAGTCACAAGCCATAATCTATGAAAGAAAAAGTCAAAATCCATGAATTAAAAAAGCAGAATCTATGAAACAAAAGGAATCTATGAAACAAAGACCCAAGACTTATGAAATCATAAGGTCGTTTCCCACGGAATTAATACTACCTGACTGATTATTCTTTTAATCTTATTAGTTGACTATAGTTTTACCCCACCTTGAAACTACCACACTTCATTGTTTTGTTCAAAACACCATTGAGAAGCAGAATTGGCAGAATACCTACTTTCTGGGTGTCCTCCTCTTTCTCTCTTACATAGGAGCTATCTTTCCCTCAATAAATATTCCCTACTCTTAACCTCTGTTCTTTGATTTTAGAGAACACAATTCTGTGTAGCAGGTTGGGAGTTATAGTTCCCTTATTTGAGTTAGTTGGAAGTCTTGTATACCCTCTATCATTTGGAGGTCCCACTGAGATAATTTGATGGAGGTGTTTGCTTTTTGTTCAAATTTTCTAACTTTTTGTTTCATAGATCCTAACTTTTTGTTTCCTAGAGTCCAGTAGACACTAATCAAATGCATGCAATTAGGAATGAAAAGGGTGAAATAAAAATGGGAACCTGCAGAAATCCAGAGGATTGTCAATACCTACTTTGAGTATCTGTATTCTAATAGGATGGCAAACAGAAGTAATGGACAGGGGCCTAGATACATGTAAATTATCAAAGCTGAATCAAGAAGGTATAAATATTTGAAATACACCAATATACCTACCAAACATCATGGACCTCATGTGCTCCGTCCACTTCTCCCACTGGAGAAACGTTACAGCGAGGATCAGTCACTGGCTCCCACCCACCGTTTCTTAGGCTTAAGAAACCAGTGTCCTGGTTTTTACATGTCCTGTCTTTCCAGTAGTGCGTTCAAATCCTGAGATGTTTCCCGACATCTTTAGGAAACCACCCTTCCTCTGGCCTTTGAGGCGGATTGACCTCTGGTGCATCCCTCAAGCCTAACTGAAATTGAAATTGTGGAATCTCGGGCATTCAGGAAGAAGTGCCACAGATTCATGGCGTGGAGCTGGGGATCTCAGAAGCCAAAAGTTTTCAGACATAATTGGAAGTGTTTTGTTCTTGGTTCTTTACTTGTTCTCATGTAAATTGAGTTTAGTGGTACATATGAAGAAGACATCATGACCACATTCTTCATTAAGAGTTTGTACCTTTTGCATATTTTGGAGACAAGGTCTCGCTTTGTAGTTCAGGCTGGCCCTGAGCTCACTATGGTGCCCAGGCAAGCCGCCGCAAACTCAGCAATCCTCCTGTCTCTGCCTCCCGAGTGCTGGGATGACAGGTGTGAGCCACCACATCCGGCATTGTGGTATGCGGTGTTGATTGTTGGTGGGCGTGTCTCCACGCCCAGCATTATATGTGGTTACTGGGGATCGAACTCAGGACCTTGTGCTTGCGAGGCAGGCGCCGGAACCACTGAGCTAACTCGCCAGCCCACTTTTGCATTTTTATTCTTTTGTCCCATTCCCCTACCCTTCCTGCACTCCCCACCTCCTAGATATATAATCTTTGTCTCCCTGTTTTCCTCCTTACCATCAAATATTTTTTCCCTTTTTGCTTTGCCTTGTCCTCCCCCCAGTTCTCCTTTTCCCTTTCGCTTCCTATTTCATAATACCTAACAAACATCGTGGACCTCATGTACACTGTCCGTTTCTCCAGTCGGTACAGCGAGGATCTGACTATACAGCTCAGGATCTGACTGACACAGAGCTCAGGATGTAGCACCCTCAGCAACTCTCCAGCCTCACCCAGCTGAAGTGCAGGCATTTTATATACTGGATACCATGTGAAGCTTCAGTACCATGTAAAGAAATATGTCCATGCATTGAAAGATAGAGGATATTTCCTGTGTTGCATAGGTATGGGATATACTGCCACTTTTTTTCTATCTGTAAAGAAAGTAGAATTTCTTCTTATTTCCTCAAATATCTTTTTCTGTGGGCCTTACCATGCTTCATTCGCATGACGGCAGCTGATGCTTGATGTCCTGAGCTCATGTTCCTCTGGCCCACCTCAGCCACCATGTGTGAATGGGACCAGGAATCTTGGCAGCATTATGACCAGTGGCATGAGGGACAGTGGCAGAGAGGATACAGATCTAGTGTTCTGTGTTTCTTGGCAAGATGGTGAGGAATTTTTGTTATGCAATTTGTTTTTAAAATTTCTATGATATATAAAATGTAATTCACAGAAAATTTTTATTTGAATGTGATTAGCGTTTAAATACATTCAATTCATTTTGCTTTAAAAACAAAGATAAATAGGTGAATATTTGAAACAGACGTCTCATCCACTGGTGGATCCTGCTCTCAGGCCTCCCCGATTGGCTGCTGGGCCGAGGAAGAGGTGGTCATGGCTTGGAAACCCCCAGCCATGATGAAAGTAGAACTCAGGGTCTTTCAGAGCAGCACCTACTCGACGCTGTCCTGACAAGGAAAGAGGAGGCAATAGGGACTCCTGTGTGTCACTGCCCTCTGGAGCGGCAGCTGATGCTGCCAGTGTGGAGACTGGGGCCGTTTGGGGCAGACACAGGCCCAGCCATGGAGTCTTCTCCCGCCAGACGGACTTCCCAGCAGCGTATTCCCACGTCCTTTTGCCCCG
>PVIC010051879.1:0-12351 GCA_004025085.1 Thryonomys swinderianus | reverse complement strand
GAATGTGATGAGGGGAAGGAATAAATATGATACAGAAAGAAAATAAAAGAGCATGTATAAAGGGGGGAGGAGGGGGGAGTGGGTAGGGATATGGGTAAAAATGAGAATTAACTTGTGGCATATACTGGTACAAATTTCCCAATGTTATATGTGATTTTGAGATGTATATAAATTGTACCAATAAAGAATTCAATTTAAAGAAAAAAGAGTATGAGCAGCGCCGGAAAGGGAAAGGAGGGCCCGTCTTTCCACTAACTCCACAAAACTAAAACAGCACAGAGCTTGGAAGCTTTGACGCTGCAACCTTGCCATCTTGTGGCCTTTTCGACTATTGCACTTAGAAGCTCGCATCCTGTATTCTCACCGCAGGTCCAGACAAACGTAGTGCTTGCTCTTGCTTTGCTTCCTGGTAGAATTAAGAGCTACCCTACATCCACCTCTCTCCTTCACTCCTGTCTTTTCTCCCACCCATCCATGCATCCATCCACCCACCCATCCATCCATCCATCCATCCATCCATCCATCCATCCATCCATCCAACAAATAGAACCTCCAATGCTAACCTTCACCTTTCACACTTGTCTTTCTGGTTTTTAGTCCCCCTAGAATAGTACTTCCCCGAGGTCGAGTTTTGCTTCCATCTCTCTTAGAGTGAAGTTTTCTTAGTCCTTGATGGTTGCAAGATAACACCTGCTAAGTCTGTTTCTGAGACCCATCCCTCTCCCCGGTTCACACTTCTCCTAACAGTATTTCAAGAGACCAGCTTCTTGAAGGGTAAATTAAGTCCAGATGCATGATAGGTATTGTGACATAGAAAATGTTCAAAGGGGAAGGGAGGGTACGAGAAAGGAAAGAAAGGAAAGAAAAAATTTGATGGTAAGAACAAAAAAACGGAAACAAAGCTCGTGTGGATGGGGGCAGGGAGTTATAGAGGGCAGAAGAAAGGAGAAAAATGAGAATCAAGATGCATCATGTAAGGTACAAGCTCTCAATGCTGG
Source organism: Thryonomys swinderianus (assembly GCA_004025085.1). NCBI lineage: Eukaryota > Metazoa > Chordata > Mammalia > Rodentia > Thryonomyidae > Thryonomys > Thryonomys swinderianus. Next base: position 11,353 of record PVIC010051879.1, on the reverse strand, counting down.
ATGTGATCATAAAGTATATCAAATGTACTAATAAAATCAATTCTTAAAAAAGAAAGAGAGAGAGACCAGCTTCTCTCCCAACACCACTTGTGCTGCAGCCACAAATTTTAGTATGCTGTATTTTTGTTGTGGAGACCAAAATATTTTTCAGTTTCCCCTTGATTTCATCTTAGGCTCAGGAACTATTTTTTTGGAGACAGGGTCTCGCTTTGTAGTTCAGGCTGGCCCTGAGCTCACTATGGTGCCCAGACAAGCAGTCGCGAACTCAGCAATCCTCCCGTCTCTGCCTCCCGAGTGCTGGGATTACAGGCGTGAGCCACCACGCCCGGCATTGTGGTATGAGGTGTTGATTGTTGGTGGGCGTGTCTCCACGCCCAGCATTATATGTGGTTACCGGGGATCGAACTCAGGTCCTTTGGGCTTGCGAGGCAGGCGCCAGAACCACTGAGCTAACCCTCCGGCCCTCAGGAACTATTTTTAAAAAGTGTTGTATACTCCCCAGATATTTGGGAACTATCTAATATATCTTATTGTTATTAATCTCTAATTGAATTTCATTGTACACAGAGAATGCACTTTGCAAGTTTGTGATAGTCTGTAATGAAACGTGTCTGTAATGAAACAGCCTCTTTTCGAACTTAGTGAATCACGTGCAGTGGAAAATAGCAGTTTTACTAGTTACTTTGTTTATCTGTTGCAGAAAGGCGTGTATAAATAACTCAGCCTTATTTGTGAAGTGATTCCAGTGCTGCCTATGCTCGTTTGATACACCTAAATCTGTTATTAATCAAATGTTCATATCATTTGGAAGCCTTCCCATGCCACTGTTGTGGGTAATGTCTCTAGTGACATTACTACTGAAATTGCAGCAGCTGCTCCAGGTCTCTCTTGCTTCGTGTTTGTTCCTGGGTGTGTCTCTCTTGGTCCATTTCTCCCTCTGTATCTTTGTCTTTACATCCCACTAACTAAAGATACAAACAACTCGCAGACACGTGAGACCCTCTATGTGTTATGGTCATAATATTATGTCTCAACAGTGTGAAACCCTAGCGGGCAATGCTGTCATTTTGCTTTTAATAATCATATGTGTTTTAAAGAACTTAATAAGAAAAAATAAGAACTTATATTACTTAAGCTATTTATCATGGCTTTGCCTTTAATGGTGCAAATCTCATTCCCCTTAGGTGCCATTTTTCATCAACATGGAAAAACAATCTTTTTCTCTTTCCAGTAGAGCAAGTCCTGTCATGCTGTTTTCTTTGTTTTCCTCCATCTGAGGCAATCTTGAGTCATCCTCAGTTCCCAAAGGACTGGCTTGTTCAATGACGATTAATTGTAGATTAGAAGTTATTTTCTCTTGGCATTTTAAATATGTAATTCCACTGTCTTCTAGTTTTCATGGTCGCTAATGTGACAGCCATGATAATTCTGATTATTGCTCTGCTTATGTAATTTGTTTTTCTCTCATTTCATTAAGGAGTTATTCTTTATTTTTGCATTATAAAAAATTGATTATGACCTAAGAGTAGTTTTATTTTTTATTTGAATCTTTATTGGTATATTATATATACACATCCTGATCACATTCAACATTGATAATTTGTACCAGTACATGGCAAGGCTTAATTCTCATTTTCTTCCATTCCCCACCCAACCCATAACCCTTCACCCTCTATATACATAAGCTTTGTTTTCATTTTTACCATCATATTTTTCTTTCCCCTTATTATTTAGCCCTACACCCCATTTCCCTTTGAATATTTTCTATTTCACAATATCTATCATATGTTCTAGAACACATTTACATTTTCAGTTTCTCATACCAGAGAAAAGATATGATATTTACATATCTGTGACCTATTTATTTCACTTATGAGTATTCCTGAAAGTACACCATTTAAGTAAAAATGACTCAAAATTATCATTCTTTATGGCAGAGTAATACTTCATTTTATAGGAAAACCACATCTTCTTTATCCAGTCTATAGTTGATGGGCATTTGGGTTGTTTCCAAGATTTAGCTATCACAAACTTACCTGCTAAAAACATGGGAACAAATATGTTGTTGTGATATGACCCTTGTAATTCTTTTGTGTATATCCCTAGCAGGGAAATAACAGGGTAAATGGGACCTCTAATCCTAGATTTTGAGGAATCTCCACACTGATCTCCATAATGGTTGTTCCAGTCTACATTCCCACCAACAGTGGCAAGCAATACAGATCCAACCCCAAGTTTAGTTTTATTTCCTTGTAGACAGGGTTTCCAATCTCAGTTTCCTTCTAAAGCTTTTCTTACAGTTCCTTGGATTTGTTCTGTCCATTTACAGCTGAGAGGTAATGTCAGGCTGTCTGAGTTCAAAAACAGATTAGGGGACAAGATTTAGCTCAGTGATTCTGGCATCTGCCTAGCAAGTGCAAGGTACCTGGTTTGATCCTCAGTAACCACATACAACAATACTGAGTGTGGTGACCCATGCCCACCAGCAATCAGTACCACACACCACAGTGCTGGCTCACACCTACAATCCCAGCACTTGGGAGGCAGAGGCAGGACTGTTGAGTTCCAGGCTTGCCTGGGCTACACTGTGAGCTCAGGGTGAGCCTGAACTACAAAGTGAGACACTGTTTCAAAAAAAAAAAAATGCTGGGGATTTAGCTCAAATGGTACCACTCTAACCTTGGATGCACAAGGGCCTGAGTTCAATCGCTGGTACTGCAAAAAAAAAAAAAAAGGAGAAGGAGGAGGAGGAGAAAGAAGAAGAAGAGGAGGAGGAGGAAGAGGAAGAAGAAAAAGCAGGAGAATTTAATACACATTTCTCCAAAGAAGATATAGAAATAAACAATGAGCACATGAAAAGGCTTCAATAAAATGAGTCAATAGAGAATTGAAAGTCAAAAGCATGGGATATAGAACTTACATTCAGTAGAATAGCTAAAAGAAAAAAGAAAGATAATAGCAATTGTCAGTGAAGGTGGGGATAAACTAGAAGCCTCATACATTGCAGATGTTGCCATAAAAAAAGGTGCATCAACTTTGGAGACATTGGCATTTCTTCAAAACATTAAAGGCAGAATCACTATAATGATGCAGCAGTGTGGCTCACAAAAATACACCCAAGGGAACTGAAAATGTACATCCACATTAACATTTTCACACAAATGTTCACAGCAGCATTATTCATAAACCTAAACTTTCATTGGAAGGTGAATGGAGAAACAGAATGTAATACAACCATCCAGTGGAATATCCCTGAGCAGTGAAAAAGGATGAATACAGATACACTACAGCTTGGGTAAGTTTTGAAAACATCCTGTGAAGTGAGAGAAGCCAGATACACTGTCGGGTTTATATTTATATAACATGTGCAGAATAGGCATATAGAGACTTAAAACAGATTTGTGACTTCATGGCATGGGGAGGGACAAAGAGAGAGTGACTACTAATCAGTATGAAGAGATGAAATGTCTAAAAGTAGACAGGGACATTGATTGTGCAGCCTTGAATACACTAAAAAAACCACTTACTTGTACATACAGAAAGAGTAAATTTATGATGTGACTATTTTTTAACAAAGCAGTTATTGACAGAAACAGCAATTTTCAGTATCAGAGTCATAATGTCTAAAAGTTTTATAATACATTGTGCTGACAAAGGTGTAGGTAAGAAGCTATCTTTTCTGCTAAGGTTGTGCAAATTGTATAACCTCTTTCAGGGAAATCTTGTAGTTTCTATTATATTTGATAAGATCCAGAATTTCTACATCTAAGAAAATTTTCTACTACTAAAATTCAAATGGATGGACCAATAGATAGATAGATAGATAGATAGATAGATAGATAGATAGATAGATAGATAGATAGATAGATAGATAAAGATATAGATACACAGACAGACAGACAAATAGCTATTTGAATGAAAATGATCCCCAAATTCAGGAGAATGGTCAGAAGCAGGAAGAATACACTAGAGCAAGTATGCATTAGTGACTTCAACTACACTTGTAGTCCAGGGGCTGGAGATTTAGCTAGTGGGTCTTGAGTTTGATTCCTAGTACCAGACACACACCAAAAAAATCTATTTTTATACTGGTACAAATTCCCAATATTGAGTGTGATCATGATGTATATACACAATGTACCAATCAAAATAAAAATTAATAAAAAATAAAAATTTAAAAATCTACTTTTATGCTTTTAGGTATTTATTGCATCATTCTTTTACATTTTTGTAGAAAAAATAAATGAAAAATCAATCAAAGAGAAGTACGCAAGAAAAATGACATTACCCATTTGATATATTTTCACACATCTACAAATCTCCTTTAAATTCATCAGTGAGTTACAGGGTTAAAGCCGTTGATTTGAAAACCTGTACAGTGTTAATAAAGCCACACGCTCTCAGCTAACTGTTGGAGTGTTCCATAGGAGGATGTTCCTGCTGGGACACCAGTCTCCCTGGTATGGACGGGCAGGGAATTCAAGGAAAGGAGAGAGATGAAACCCTGCAATGGCCATTTGTTCCGTGACTAGGGCTGTTGCTTCACAGAGAGATGCCATCTGCCCTCAGAGAAGGGATAGCCAGGTTCTCTCCCTGGCTCACACAGAACTGTGAAGGTTTTGCTAACTCTTGGTGACTCATAACTTCCACTGGAAACAGTAGCTTGTCCATAGCAACCCCACATCATTTTCCCCAGACATTTCCAGTTTCTCTGCATTCCTATGGAGACTGTTATTTTCTTGCTTCAATCTTTGCATGACATATACAAAAAGTCTTCAAGATGTTTCCACCATTAAATCAGCATGGGTACACATAGGCTGAGCCAAAGTCACAGCCAAGAAGCAGCTGTGGACCAGTCACCAGACGGCCAGACTTACTTTGTGCTTTTCAAACCTTAAAAATAGCAGAAATCAGCTTGCTTCTTGATAGTTCCTAGAAACTGTGCTTGGTCCCCACAGAATGGGAATTCGTGGGCTGAAACACATACCACAATGCCAGGCATGGTGGCTTACATCTGTAATCCCAGCGCTCATGAAGCAGAGGCAGGAGGCTTGCTGAGTTTGAGGCTTGCTTGGGCTCCATAGTAAGCTTAAGGCCAGCCTGAACTACAAAGCGAGACCCTGTTTAAAAAAATAATATATGTCATGTACAGGTACAAATTGTTAACAGTGAATGTAATCATAATGTATATGTAAAATGTACCAATAAATTCAATTAAAAAACAAATAAAATGAGCAAACTACCATAGGAAAAAAAAGACACCATCATGTTATTTCCTTCAAACTTAATTAACATACATAATGATCATAGTTTCAAAATAAAAAATTAGAGCACTTAATTAAGTAATGCTCAAAATATTTAATTTCTGCCAGGCATAGTGGCTCAAGGCTGTAATCCCAGCACTTAGGAGGCAGAGACAAGAGGATTGCTGAGTTCCAGGGATGCCTGGGCTACATAGTGAGCTCAGAGCCAGGCTGAACTACAAAGTGAGACTCCATCTCAAAAAAAAATTAATTTCTGCCCAGTCATGGTATTATATACCTATAGTCCCATGGACTCTGGAGCCTGATACAGAAGAATCAAAAATTTAAATCCAGCCTGAACAATTTAGACAAGTCCTATCCCAAAATAAAAAAATTAGAAGGACTAGAGGACTAGAGATGTACCTCTCACTGGATTTCATCCTAAGTACCAAACTTTTTTTCTGATAGTATACTAAATTAAATAGCATAACAACTTTAGTGAGTGCTTACAATATTTTTAATGCAAGATTTTTTTCTAGCAATACTAGAGATGGAACCCAGGCACTTTATCACTGAGGCTGTTGTTTTGGTTTTATAGTTTTGAAATAGGGTCTTGCTAAATTGCCCAGGAGGGACTTGAACTTACAGTCCTCCTGCTTCGCCCTCATTCATTACTAGGATCACAGGACTGCACCACCAAACCCTGCTTAAAACAGGACTGTTAAAATCAGTTCCTTCTTGCTTTTTAATACCATAGAGCAGTATTCTTTTTTAAAAAATAACTGTTTTTATCCTAATATTATTTAATATGCTTTTCTGTAATCTATCACAATACATTGCAATATATAATCAAATCATAAGCATTTCAGTTAACAAAATATTGTTCGTTGGGTATACTCTTAAAGTTATACAAGTCCCTCAAAATCTTTGCACCAAGGGCCGGAAAGTTAGCTCAGTGGTTCCAGCGCCTGCCTTGCAAGAGCAAGGTCCTCAATTCAATCCCCAGTAACCACATACAATGCTGGGCGTGGAGACTCACGCCCACCAGCAATCAACACCGCATACCACAGTGCCGAGTTTGATGGCTCACGCCTGTAATCCCAGCCCTCGGGAGGCAGAGACAGGAGGATTGCTGAGTTCCAGGCTTGCCTGGGCTCCATAGTGAGCTCAGAGCCAGCCTGAACTACAAAGTGAGACCCTGTCTCAAAAAAAAAAAAAAAATCTTTGCACCAACATGGAAGTAAAAATTAAAAACAAATGGAGGGAACAGCAGTTCTTTCTATAAGAGACACTTTACAAACAATTAAATATCCCATGATTTTAAAGCAAGATAATTATCCATGTCAAAAAAAAAAGTCCTTAGGATACAATTAAAATGTTTCACTTTCTTCAGACATTGCACCATTTAACTGGGATACACACCACCCCCCTATTTCTCATTCCCTCTTCCATCAATCACTTAGACTAGAGGAATTTTCCTCAAGCCCATCCGAACTGTGCTTTCTCAACAAGGACATTCTCCTACCTAGGTGAGGAATGGCATGCATTTCCAACACTTGGTCTCTAAGAACAGAGCACATAGACAGTCTCAGAGGGACCCAGCCTGCACCACACTCCCCGTGTGTGCTGCTGTGGGAGCCAGATCTGCAGGGCTCCCAGAGGAGGCTGCGGCTGTGTCTGGGAGGTGTTTTCTCGCTCCTGTAGTGCAAACCAAGAGATCCCTCTCTGCCCCTGACACTCAGTGCGGCAGCCCGCCCACAACATGTCTTCAGTATACACTGGGGTGAGGGCAAGACGGCCAAAGGAGCAGCACCCTGGGAAGCTTGGGTGGCACATATACACACAGCAAAGGCTCTGGGGTTTCCATGTACCACCTCACACTTCCACACTGCCACTATCTTGTTACTCCTTCACTTCCACCCAGCCCTCCCACCTCTATCTACCTCTCGCCCCACACCAGAAGCCAGTCCTAGGTTTTGCAAGGGCTGGGTTTTCTGGGGTACTGGACACTTCTTGGGATTTTAGAAGCCCATAGAGCCTTCTTCCTCTTGGAACCATGCAGGAGAGTCAAGTTTCCTTGGACATGCCGGCCTCACATGTAACCAGATTGAGGAAGCCTGTCCATCTTGTTTGTGCTGAGTCAAGTTCACACCGGTAGAGAGTGTGAGATTGTTACCTAGGCTCACACCTTTACTCCTCTACGGGGACAAGGCATTTACCCCTCGGAGCTCTTTTCATTTCTCTATAGAGTATGAATAGGCTCCTCTAAAGTTGGCTCAATGTATGTCAGACACTTAGAACAGTATCCAACACACAGTAAGCACCCAGAGCAACTGCTGTTCTTATGTCCCCAAAATTAAAAATAGGGATTCCGATCAACAGATTTACTGCTAGGGGTGACCAGAACTAAAGCCATACACACTTGGGTGCTGGAGTGTGAGCGTCCGCTACCTCATGGATTCTTGTTAGGACTTCGTGGGGCTTTCATGATGCCTTGGAATTGAGTAGCTGTCCTCCAGTTTGCAGTTTGGAGATGCTCATCTACGAGCCAGTGCAAGCTCCTGGGGTCTTCAGCAGTCTCTGCCAGTGGAAAGCAGCACCAGTGCCCATCAAGGGCCAGAGGGCCAAGCCTCAACCTCAGGGACCTCTCAGGCGTCTTCCTCTTGGGAGAGAACACAAGTGGATGGTGAGGGCCTGAGAAACCGTTTCCATCAACCTTTTACCAGAGAAAGACCCTGCAGAGAAAAGTGGTGAGGGAGCCCACCCCAGCCACTCTGTGGAAGACCCACAGGGTCAAACCTCCCTTCCCAGCTATGTCCCATGAGGCACTTGCCTTCCCACACAGCTTCCAGCTCCAACTTTTGTCTGATCTGCATTGTTTTCTAGAGAAGTTTGCTGTCCACATTAATAAATGTTTTTGTTATGAAATGTTTCAGTCATGTTTTGGGAAATGAACTTTTGAGAATAATATTTATCTTCCCTGGCCTTCTGTAAATCAGTAGTATATAGCTATGGCTAAAAAAGAGAGGGGATGGATTTTCCTTTTATGGGGATTTTTTAAGACTTTATTGAAGCATCAATAACGTGCAAAATTTGTACTTGCAGAATATACACATTTCAGTGAGTTTGACATATATCTATACCTTAATATATCACCAAATATGTCCATCAGCTCCAAAATGTACCTGTGTTCTTCTTGTCTTGTAATGATTTTTAAAATAGTGTGTGTTAATGATATTTAAAATCATTTACCAAATTTACAAGGCTTGAATTTCTTAGAACTTAAACTGAGTATCTTTCTTCAGTACTGAGGACTGAAGGCAGGGCCTTTGCACCCCTCTTTTTAGTTTTTATTTTGAGGCAGAGTCTCCCTAAGTTGTTAAGTTTCCCAGGCTGTGTTGACACTTGCAATCTTCCTGCCTCAGCTTCCCTTGGAATTACAGGCATGTATTACTATACCTAGCCAAACTGAGTATTTTTTTTAGTGAGACACATTGAAAGCTTTGTGTAACTATCCCTTAGCCCACTTACAGTGAGAAAATCTCTGCTGTCCTCTGGAATGAATTGTGTGACTCTAAACTGAACAGCTAGTGACAAATTATATTATTGTTCTCCAAAGCTTCATTCTCCCACAAAACCCCATAGGAGAAATGACATTCTTCCTGTTGAGTGTTTGGCTGTGTGGTTTGCTCTTGCCAGTCCAAAAGGATGGACATGAAAACACACCAGCCTGAACTCAGGCTTAGGAAGTGTAGCACGGTTCTGCCAACTGCCCTCCAGCTCCCACCCTCCACACCAGGGCAGAGTTCCTTAAGCCTGGTCTTCAGTGAGAAAACCCAGATGAGACCATCCCACTGAGAGGAGGTCCAGGGCTCCCCTCTCCACAGCCCCAACCTGCCATGTGAGGGAGAGCCCAGTATTTGTTCCGGGACCTCTTGAAACCTTAAAGGAGTTTGCTCAACAGCATGACCACATCAAAAACCAATTCTGCTCACAAACAGAAATAAGTTCTTTTTTAAAAAAATGGAGAATTTAGCACACAACATGAAACATACAACCAGCCAGTGAGGTCATGAAATACTTTGTATAACACTGAGATTCCTGTAACTGGCGCAGGTTCTTAAAGGCTGGACATGGGGCAAACATTTGTATAGGTATAATGTAGGACACCACAGGATCAGGGACCCCAATCCCACTCCTGAGATGGGAATGTAAGCTTTGTTCTTGGAAGCAGTGTAGAAAAGATGTCCAAAAAGCAATTTCTTCATTCCTTAGGGATGAATTATTTGCTGTTTCTATACAGGAGAGAAGGAATATCAGAATAAAATCCTTTCTCAAATAAAACCTTGAAAATATTAGATTGGTCTTCTAGCTTACAAGTTACCTACCATTAATACCCGAAGGCCCAGCCTAGGGTATGAAGACTAAAGAGAGAAAAACATCAGCTGGTGACAAGGGTGTGTGCTTGCAGTCCCAGCACTCTGGGAGGCTCAGGCAGGAGGACTGGCCTATGCCATGACCGAAGGGTCTTCTCCCGGAAGGACCTGATGATTGAAACTTGGTGAGGCCAGACACCCTCTGATCCCTGGAAAGGGGCTATGTCTTGGCTGGATTCATTTCTGACTCTGCTCTTAAATCATTTCTGACTTCGTCTGCCCAGCACCTCTTTCTTACAACATAATCAGCAGTCTAGGAATCCACCACTCATATAATTATATTAAATAAATAATTATATTAAAATAAATAACTATTGGGGCCGGAAATTTAGCTCAGTGGTTCCAGTGCCTGCCTCAGGAGCGCAAAGTCCTGAGTTGGATCCCTGGTAACCACATACAACAATGCTGGGCGTGGCGGCTCACACCCACCAGCCATCAGTACCACATACCACAGTGCTGGGTGTGGTGGCTCACGTTTATAATCCCAGCACTCAGGAGGCAGAGGCAGGATTGTCGAGTTCGAGGTTTGCCTAAACTCAGATAAACTCAGGGCCTGGTAAGCTCAGGGCCAACCTGAACTACAAAGCTAGATCCTATCTCAAATAAATAAATAAATAAACAAATAGATAACTATTGATTTTAAATCCCTACTTTCAGATATTGGAGAACCCAGTCTGAAAACCTGTGTCTCTCAAGCCTCTGCCTTTCTCTCCCACTCATAATCTCAAGGCCCTACTGTTTCAAAGACAGCACTCTTTTCTCAGGAGCTTCACTTAAAATTCTCAGCCTCAGATGTTTCCATTCACTGTCCAGAGGAGCTTCTGCCAACTGAGCAGGACAAAATTCACCTGACTCTCATCTAAGTGAAAATTTTCCTCACTTGGTTTTGACGGTATGTTCTCTCCCATGGTTCAGATATTTAACCCCTAAAATATTTCCAGTTCTTGAATTTTCCTTTCCCATGCCAGTGACCAGCAGAGTCTTCATTGCCTCATCCATTTGATTGACACGTTTTGTCCCCACCCCTGGGAATCACGATGGGACGGGTCCATTTTCCCTTCAGTGAAAAGAAGCCTCTTGAGTGACCCTGAGTCTTTCCCCCGGGCCCTCTGCACAGAGCTTGTTCTGCCTCTGTTCCTGGCAGTGATGGCCCTGTGCCTTGTGCCCTTTGCTCTCTGACATTTTGTTTGTACCAAAGAAGTTCACTTTGGCTTTCTCTTCTTTCAGTTCATCAGGGTAGCTTCAGTCAATTCTTTACGGACAGGTAACACCTCTGTAGATTTCCAACTGTCCACTGACCTATCACTTTTATCAGCCTGTGGATCTTACTTTGAAAACAGCACATTTCTACCAACTCCAGACTTAATTCTTCAAGACCTGAGCTTTGAGTCCAAAGATAAGCCCCACCATCTCAGAGTCATGGTTGACATCTCCGTTTCACATAGGGACTCTTTTTTTTTTTTTTTTTTTTTTTTTTTTTTTTTTTTTTTTTTTTTTTTTTTTTTTTTTTTTTTTTTTTTTTTTTTTTTTTTTTTTTTTTTTTGCTTTTTGGAGACAGGGTCTCGCTTTGTAGTTCAGGCTGGCCCTGAGCTCACTATGGTGCCCAGGCAAGCCGCCGCAAACTCAGCAATCCTCCCGTCTCTGCCTCCCGAGTGCTGGGATTACAGGCGTGAG